>PVJL010001305.1:0-277724 GCA_004026885.1 Lyroderma lyra
GGATCTACCCAAAGAACTTGAAAACCTTTGTCCGCAAAGACTTATGTACCCCAATGTTCATTGCAGTGCTGTTCACAGTGGCCAAAACATGGAAACAACCAAAGTGCCCTGTGACAGATGACTGGATAAAGAAGCTGTGGTACATATACACAATGGAATATTACTCAGCTGTAAGAAAAGATGAAATATTGCCATTTGCTACAACATGGATGGACCTGGAGATCATAATGCTTGGCAAAATAAGAGAAAAAAACAAAGAATTGTATGACTTCACTCAGATGCAGAATATAAAACTGAAAGCAACAAAGAAAAAAAACAAAATGAACAAACAAACAACAACCCATGGACACAATCAATAGTTTAATGTTTATTTGGGGACAAGTGGGTTAGGGAGGGGAGAGAGGGGAGAGGTTGGGAAAGGATTGGGGGAAGCTAAATATAAGGTGATGGAAAGAGAAGTCACATTGGGTGGTGAACTTATTATGAAACAAGGTGACAATGCACTGTAGAATTGTATGCCTGAAACCTATGTAATCCTTGCTAACAGATGTCACCCCAGTAAGTCTAACAATAAAAATAAATTAAAAAAAAAATTTAAATGGTTTTAGTTTGGTATATGCTATATTTGAAATGTCTCTGCATCATTTGTGTGAACATTCAATATCAGAGATGGAAATATAATGGAGATCTTTAGGATTTACAGAGAATAATCACAATCATCCAGGAGGAAAAAAGAGCTAAGAAAACCTAAGAAGCTCCATCAATTACGGGAAGATTAGAGAATAAAATCTTGAAAACAGAAATTGAGAAGAAATGGCCAGATACTTAAGAAATATAAAACAAAGCAGTATCATGTCATGGAATCCAAAGAAACCTGACACCATATTTGGTAGGCAAAATAATCTCCCAAAAATGTCCATAAATGTCCATTTATGAATCCTCAGAAACTAAGAATATAATACCTTACATGGCAAAAGAACTTTGCAAGTATGATTAAGTTAAGGATTCTGAGAGCAGATTTTACTGGATTATTATCTGCATAAACCAAATGCAATCACAAGGGTCCTTGTAAGAGGGAGACAGAAGTGTCAGAGAGAATATGGAAACATGATAAAAATGAACCAAGGAATGACCTGTAGAAGCCGGAAAACATCAGGAATACGTTCTACCCTAAAGAAAAGGAATGTAGCCCTACAATCCACTTCAGACTTCTGACCTCCAAGACTGTGAGATAACAAATTTACATTTATTATTTTAATCCACTAATTGTGTGATAATTTGTTAATGCAGTATGGGAATCTAATATGCTACATTAGAGTTGAGTTTAGCAATACAGAATTCAGGGGTAACTTTTGAAATAGAAGTATTTTTTTAGAGGAAAAGTTATGAGATTGAAATGTTTTCAGTGATTTAAAAAAGTGACATTTTTGGATCTTCTATTATGTCTCTGCCTTTAGTGTTTTAGATTGCTGTCTTCTTCAGCTCCAAGTCTGAGTTACATGAGGCAAAAAGAAAACTGAAGGAATTCATCAACACTACATTGGTTCTTTAAGTCTCATGATTCCTAGATGGTTTGCCTACCTCTTTCCACCTTTCAGAGTTTTCTTATGTTTGTTTTATATATAATGTCCAGGGCCTTTAGCTGTACTTAGCAGAAGGAATGAGGGGAAACATCCCACATTTATTTTTAAAATTTTAATTTTCAATTTTTCATTTGTTTTCCAAAATTTTTCCTTTGAATATGACTTACTTGTGTTTTAAATAAGTGTTTATACAAATATAATGCCTAGACTGTCACTTTACATGTCACATAGTAATCAATATACAAAGTGAATGAAATTTGCATTAAAAATTTGAAACGAAATAAAAATATATAATAAATGTCCTCAATTCTGTGTAGTATTTAATTCATCAGTGACACAACCTTTGAAATGGCATTTTCTTTTTTTTTTTTAATTCATTTTTATTGTTAGACTTATTGGGGTGACATCTGTTAGCAAGGATTACATAGGTTTCAGGCATACAATTCCACAGTGCATTGTCAACTTGTTGTATAATAAGTTCACCAACTAATGTGACTTCTCTTTCCATCACCTTATATTTAGCTTCCCCCCCTCCTCTCCCATCCCCTCCCCTTTCTCCCCTCCCTAACCCACTTGTCCCCAAATAAACATTAAACTATTGATTGTGTCCATGGGTTATTTGTTTGTTCATTTCTTTTTTCTTTGCTTTCAGTTTTATATTCCGCATATGAGTGAAGTTTATACAGTTCTTTGTTTTTCCTGTCTGGCTTATTTCACTAAGCATGATGATCTCCAGGTCCATCCATTTTGTTGCAAATGGCAATATTTCATCTTTTCTTATAGCATAATATAGAGTAATATTCCATTGTGTGTATGTACCACAGCTTCTTTATCCAGTCATCTGTCTCAGGGCACTTTGGTTGTTTCCATGTCTTGGCCACTGTGAACAGTGCTGCAATGAACATTGGGGTACATAAGTCTTTGCGGACAAAGGTTTTCAAGTTCTTTGGGTAGATCCCCAGAAGGGGAATTGCTGGGTCAGATGGTAGCTCCATTCCCAATTTTCTGAGGACCCTCCACACTGCCCTCCACAGTGGTTGTACCAGTTTGCACTCCCACCAGCAGTGTACCAGAGTTCCTTTTTCTCCACATCCTCTCCAGCACTTGTTATTCCTTGTCTTGTTGATAACAGCCATTCTCACAGGTGTGAGGTGATATCTCATTATGGTTTTGATTTGCATTTCCCTGAGAGCTAATGAGGATGAGCATGTTGTCATATGTCTGCTGGCCATTTGTATTTCTTCGTGGGAGAAGTGTCTGTTTAGTTCTTCTGCCCACTTTTCAATTGGGTTGTTTGTTTTTTTGTTGTTAAGTCTTATTAGTTCTTTATATATTTTAAATATTAGACCCTTCTCTGATGCATTATTTGCAAATATTTTCTCCCATTCAGTTGGCTGTCTCTTTGCCTTGTTGATGGTTTCTTTTGCTGTGCAGAAGCTTTTTAGTTTGATATAGTCCCATTCATTTATTTTTTTGCTTTTACTTCCCTTGCCTTTGAGGACAGGTTCATGAACTCTTCCTTGAGTCCTAGGTCTGTAAGTTTAGTACCAATGTCTTCTTCTATACAGTTTATTGTTGCAGGTTTTATATGAAGGTCTTTATGTATCCTATACAAGGTGATTTTCAAAATACTTATCAACCAGTATGGTACAGGCAGAATCTACTAAGAGCAACTGCTCAGAAGTCAGATAGGACTGACTGGCACAGTAGACTGGGGCATATCAGCCTTAGTTCTGCAGGGGAACTGATATAATCCCTAAGAAAAAGTATTCGTGGACAACTATCTTTTGGAAATAATGCTTACTCTTGGGAATTCTTGTCAGAAAAAAATCTTTAATTTCATTAAATCCATATTTTATTTTCTCAGGAAATTATTTTCTCATGAATTTTTTAAATTGTTCTGGCCACACCTATTCACAGTCTGCAGAATAGAAGACACGGCAAATTCTCTCTCAAGTACTTTTATGCTAAACTATTATTCTGTCAAGCCTCTTCTTATTAATATCCTTTTCTACCAGTTGATAGTTATTTCCACTCAAATAGAATTGCTTGTTTAATGATTTATTCTACTATATCCTAATGTGTTTAAGAAAAGACACATATCTAAAATTAAATCATATGTATTATTAACACTTCCCTGGACTTATGGGTACATTCATCTGCTAGATGCATATCAGCAATAAATAAAAGCAGCTTATTGGGAAAAGGTGAAAAAGTTGAAAAGCAAAGGTTTAGAGCTAAAATCACAAATTGATTTTGTGTAGTGTCATCTCTTGTCTATTGGTAGGAGTTCTTGAGAATTCTACAACTGGATCTTGGCTCAGTTGGAAACTGCAACATTGAGCTAGTAACACCTGCCATATCAAAAATGAATAAATTAAGACCTCCATGCCAAATTTTTGTATCTTTTTATGTAATAAGGTTGAATAAGAAATATGTTGCGTGTAGAAATAATTCCTCCTTGGTATTTGAAAAACCATTTTGCTTCTATATAGAAAGCACAAGTTAGAAATTTTCTGTTTCTTGGCTAGTAGAGCTGAGATGGGACCTGTAAATAAAACTAAAAGGAGCATAGACAGTAAACTCTAAAATGCCTTCACTGAGTGTACTGTGACATTGAGATAATCCATGAACTACAGTAATGAAGTACCTCTAGGGGTAATTACATTGAAAAAGAGCATTTGCAAATTTTAAAAAGCAATATGCAATTTAACTTATTACTGAACACAGCAAGTACAGTCAATTGGTTCTCATCATTTTCAAAATAATTTTATTGTATATCATAAAAATAACCATTAAAACATTGTTATAAAGTGTTATATTTACATATGGCCCAGAATATATGTATTTAACTCAATTATAAGTATGTCCAAATGCTTTCATCAAGAAAATATTTCTGTGAACAGAAAGTGGAAGAGAAAGAAGCAGTGAGTGGGCCTTAAGCTGCAGGCCCTCTTGCTCTGAATCCAGAAGCAGCCAGGGAATAAAAGTGACCAAGAAGGGAACCTTCATTAGGATTACTGCTTAGAATTGAGCCAAGACTGGCTTTCTTGGTATCTGAAAAACTGCTACAGAAAACTGAATGTGGGCACATAGCTTCCACCAGCTTAAGGAGGCAGGACACAGTTCCAAAATCTAACCCTCAGCCAGGCCACTCACTGGACAAGTTACAGGGTTGTGAAACTCTCCAAAAGCCCTCAGAGCAAAAACCTCTGCATTGCAAGACTCCTTTCTGGAGGAGGATCCAGGAGCCATAGAGGGGCCAATAAGGAAAAGAGCCAAGAGAGGAAAAGACAAAACGAAAAATAAAAACTCTGTCTCATTGAAGACAGGGTGAAAAGTAAAGCTCTAAAATACATAAAGGTAACTAACGCTATAAATAGCCAAACAAACAAACCAAAACCAAATAAACACAAACTAAAACAGATATTACAAAACATGAGCAGGTAGAAATGAAAATAAATCAACATTTGGAAATTGAGAACATAATCATTCACAGTAGAACTTATGTCTAATATAATAGTCTTAAGTAAATGAATTACTAACTTTGCAGAGAGTGAGAGTATCCACTATGAACACGGGGCAGAGGGTTAAAGTATTTTAAAAAGAAGAAAGAAGGAAGAAAAGAAGGAAGGATGGTTAAAAGATATGATGACTGACTGTCTTTTGCCAAAATGAAGAAAAGAGACTTCAAAAGCATATCCAATTACCAATTGGAATTTTTAAAGTATACATTAGAACTGGCATATCAAATTACACATTTTAAAAGTTACCAGAAAGAAAAGATAGTTACCAAAGCATGATAATTGCATTGGCAGCAGAATTCTCATTAGCAAAAAATAAATGCTAGCAAATATTGACATAACAGCTTCAAAGAGCTCAAGTAATGCTAGACTAGTTCAACCATCATTTAAGAGTGAGTGTGAGGGTTCATATCAGGCAGTGTGATGTACTGAATTCCCTGAGAGACTCTCCCACAAAAAAAAAATCAACTAGGTAATAGATAACATAGTTCTCAATGCATTCAGTACTCCCAGTAAATAGGGGACATCTGTCATCCCTCCCCCAGAAGGAACAAAGTATGAGTTCAGTGTGAAAGCAGTGAGAGGTAAGCAAGTGGGAGAAATGAGATTGCTCCAAGGACATGTGCCTGTAATACTATTACAATTATGCACTTACCTTTGGGCCAGCAACCAAGTGAGGAAGCTGAGACTTCTATTTTAAGCTCAGATACCCTAAGACTTTAAGCTCGGATACCCATGGTGCCCAAGGACTCTCAACAGAAACAAAGCTGAAAAAAAAAACATTCCCAATTTAAGCCCACAATATTCCCACATTAAGGTCAATAAAGTGTAAGTTCTTGAAGATCTTCAAAAAAATGAGAATACAAGGAATCGTGAGTGAGGCAAGAAGAAACAAGGAAAAAACAAGACAAAACAATTTAACACATCAAATCTTTAGTAGAAATGTCAAGTGCAAAATGAAGAATATAAAATATATAAAGAAATAAAAGGTGAATTCACAAATGGAACAACCCACAAGACACTTTCTGAAATGAGCAGACAATTCTAGAAAAGCAAACATGGAATTCTAGATGTGAAAAACTGTAATTGTTGAAATGAAAAAAATCCTGATCAAACAGGTTAAATAGTAGAATAAGTATTACAGCCAGAGAGACATTAGTAAAGGCATATCTGAAAAACTATCCACAACAAAGAGCAGAGAGCCAGGTGAACAGAAAATAAGAAAGGGAGTTCCCTGGTGGTGTAGTGGCTAAGGCTTCGGCACTGTCAATGTTGCAGCCCGGGTTCGATTCCCAGCCAGGGAACTATCCACATTAAAAAAAAATAAATAAAAAGAAAGAAAGAAAAGAAAATATATTCATGGAAGATAAAGTATAAAGATCCAATATATTCTAACTGGAGTCCTAGAAAAAGAGAGAAGAGTGGATAAAAGAGGCTTCTCAATAAATTTACAAACTTAGCCAAAATGGACAAATTCATAAAAAAAGAAAAAGAACTGCAAACTCTTAATCAAGAAGTAGAATGTTTGAATAGTCTTAAAATTGTTAAGAAAATTGGTCAATACCTAATAAGAAAAATTCCAGTCTTTAGTGACTTACCATGCAACTAATACACTTGCAATGATAAAATCGTTCTAATTGTACATAAAGTCTTCCAGATAGTGAAAAAAGAGGAGGGGAACATATTGCCCAAATCATTCAGTGAGGTCAGTACACTAGTATTAAGGTTTTAACCTTCATAGGTAGATTTGATAAAAAAGGTTCAAAAAACAAAAATAGTTTAGTCTCCTTCACAATGAGATAAGAATTCTGAACAAAATATTACCAATCCAAATCAAACAATAGATAAAATATGTACTACATTAAGAAAAATTTAGATTTATCCTCCAAGACCAACAGTTAACATTATCAACTGCAGAAAAGATAAATAAAAGCATGATATCATCTCTATTGATGCCGAAAAAATAGAATTTGAGAAAAAATAACTCATTCAGAATAATAATTCTTAGCAAAATAATAATACCAATATACTTACTTAATCTGATAGGTAGGTCTGACAAAAGCCTATTACAAATATTATTGTTAATGGTAAAGTATTGGAAGTTATCTCTTTTAAAATCAGAAATTTGACAAAGATTCAACTGCTTCAATTCAACATTTAGTTTTAATGTCTAACTAGTGGTATCAAGCTAGAAAAAGATTGGACACTAAGGATTTAAAAGGAAGACAAACACTCATTAGTCACAGATGAGATAATTGAGAAAACTAAAAATTATCTTTGTAAAATTTGTAGGAATTGATGAGAATGCAGCCAGGTGGCTGGTTATAAGATTAATATACAAAAACATTTGTTTTTTTAATATCCCATCAACAAACAAGTAGTAAAATGTCTTATAAAACTAACATTTACAACAGCAACAAATACTACGATATTCCTAGAATATTCTAACAATGTTTAAAGACCCATATAGAGAAAATTATACAAGTATTAAAAGACATTCCAGATGATAAACTAATAAAAACATATGCCATATGTGTGAATGAAGAGGCATTTTTAAAAATATGTCAATTATGTACCAATTGACCTAAAAAGTCAATACAATCTTAAACAAAATCACCATAGATGATTTTTGTTAAATTTAATAAGGTGATTCTACAATGTTTATAGAAAACCTAATCGCCAAGTAGATTCAAAACATTTATAAAGAAAAAAGAATAAGAAAGGCAGATATGCCCTCAGTGAAAACAGAGCATATGATAATACTTGATGAATTAAGACAATGGATTATAAATTAAAACACTAAACTGCTAAATAGAACAGACTAGAGATCCCAGAAACAGGTCCATATATGAATGGAAACAGCAAACAAGGTAGCATTTCAGATCAGTGGAGGGATATGAGGATCTCATTAATTTATGGTGATGACACAAATCAGTACACATCAATTCATGACATAAATGTAAAAAGCAAAACTTCAGGGTTTTTCTAAGAAAATATGAGAATATTTTTCTATCCTATATTTCAAAGATAATTTTAAGGCATTATGATGTTAACTATCAAAAATTTAAATCCGCATTACTTCCTAATGAGTCATACAAATGTATACACTGAAACTTGATTTAACCAATATGATTGCCTTTTACTTTAAAGGCTCATAGACCACAATGAGATGAATTCAAAATATTTTCAATAATAAATATTCTTGCAGAGCAAATAAATTTAACTAATAAAGGTAATCTATGAATATTCAATAATTACTCCCTAGCGAAAAATAAATTTATTTGAGTGACACGTGCATAATAATTACAGACAACAGACTAACATAAACTAGAACTGGTATTTTAGTTGTTCTTGTTGCAACAACAAATATGTATTTTCTTTTCAGACCAATTTTTTAATCTTATAAAACTCTAACTCTCTGAAAAAATCCACCTCAACACCAAAATCACTCTTCTAAACCTCACGGACAACAATCATTAATGCTGAATAAGTTGACACCTAGTCCCTAGAAATGAACTTAAGTAGTGTATGTATAAGTAAGTTGTTGGTATTGTCCTTAGCCCTATAGTGACTATTCCTTAATCAGAGGGAATATGTTGGAAATAGATAATCTCCTGCTTCAAAGTCATGAGTCATTGGCATTAGATATCCAATCAGTGTTGTCAAGCATAGTCATTTGGAGAATACATACATGTGTAGTTATGTTCTACCTTAATTTGTTTCTGCTTTTTAAGGGTCTTCCAAAAAGCAGCAGATGGTCACATAAATGCTCAAAAAGTGCTTATGAATAGTAGTTTTCAACCTATGAATTTTAAAAAAGCATTACATACCAACAAAAGTGCTTAGTTAAAAATGAGTCTTTACAAATAATATTCTCAACTCTTACACATTTGGGTAACATAACCCAGTTACATGTCTTTGAAAGTTTGCCATCTTATTACTTATAGCAAAATCTAGCTAAAAAATAGATAGTATTGATCTTTCTTCCAGCAGTGTCGAATAGAACTTTAAAAGTAGTACGGAAGAGATTAAGAACTACACAAATAATGTTTCAAAATGCTGGTCATAATAGTAATCTCATGCACAATTTGCCTAATCATGTTCCAAAGAATGCAAACCAAATGGGGTTGCTGAATTGGTGGTCACAGTCGTACCTATCAGCACTCATATGCCAACTTTGTCATGTTTTATACATTATGGAAAAACGTCAATTTTGCATGATTTTTCTCAAATAGGTTGCAAACTCCTCAAAGGCTGGATCATGTTCTTCCAATATTTCATTCCAAACAGTGCCTTGTGCCTGGGTGGGTCTGCATTATTAATTTGGAAAAGAAAACTAAAATTAAAATTAAGGTTGTATTGTGATATAAAACAGTGGATAGAATTGATATTTGTGTGGAACTCTCCATACTCTCAGCCCTCTTCGATTACACTATATTTAAACATACGACTCAAGTTCATGTATTTAAAGATGTCCCCTTAAATGGAAATAGCTATTCTCTCAAGCTCCATACGGTTATCAAATAAATTATTTGAGGCTTTGTTTAAAACATCCAAAAAGAATAAACTAGAAAGAATTTTTAGTTTCTGTTTCTATGATGGGTGCAAAAAAAATTTTTTTTTTTTAACCAAATCATTTGAGATACTGGCCCTGTACAAAAACAATCAAAGAGACATGGTTTCAAATTGAACAAGTACTTTCAACTAAGCCTCCTTGGGCTTGGAGTTCTCTTTGAGTTAAGCTGCTTAGTATTTTAGGTTTTATTCTTTGTGGTAAATAAGAATGTTCTCCTCCCTTAAAAAGATAAATGAGTTTTATTTTCTTTGTTTCATATCTTGCAGCTCTGCCTTCAGAGTAAAAGCTGTTACTGCATCTTTGTGCTAGTGATAAGTCACTTGGGCTTTCACCAGTGGATTTGTGCTTAAGCAAGTATCTCTAAATATAATCTAGCACTAGTATTATTATAGCTTACCTAAAGGGTATCCCTTCTTTGTTATTTCTAACATCTTCAAAAGAAACAAAGATACAAAAACTAGAGCCTGTAGTACCCAACAAGATAGACTTTATCCTCCAGACTTAATCAAGCATTATAAATTCTATAGCCTTTTTTGTATCAATAGCTTAAAAAAAAAAACCTTCAGTAAATAAGATGACAGTAGAAAATATGCTGCTTCTGTGATTGCTTGGCATAAAATTCATTAGATTCTGATCTGCATATTTCAGCATCATTTACAGCTACAAGAAAAACCAACAGCACCTCCAACAGTAAATAAGTAAACAGTGGACTCTGCAATTCATCTCATGTTTATTTTGATAAGAGACCTATATTCATTTCAATGAAATTTTGACAAACACAGCAGCACCAGCAACAGCACCAGCAGCCACATGAGTTCATTTCCTTGATATTTTTTAGCCCAAACAGCCTAAGAGATTACTTTTTCACAGATAGACATTTCTGTGATCATTTTATTAAATTTTAGCTAAGATAAGATGTTTTTCATTTTTTATACATGTGGAGGGACAGCTTACCCAAAAACAGTTACTCTAAGGATTAATTTTTATGAGTCATCTTTTACTATTGCTTCCAAGAGCTAATGATACTGTTCATATTTTTAAGTCACTTGAAGTAGTATCTATTAATTAACATTTATTGTATTGATATGAAATTTACTAAATCATATCTTATTCAAATAGTTCTTTTATGCAAATTACTGTAAGAAATTATGGACAGTTCACATTTTAACTTTCATTAGAAGCTAATATTTCAGCAGAATTTCCTGCTTCAATACTCTAAAAATTATTTAGAGTATTTTATTTTAATGGCATTATATTTAGTATTAAATCTGAAAGAGAATTGAAAACAGAAAGAAAAAAACAAGAATTACAGAAACAAAGGAAGATATTTTAATCATAAATACAAAACTTCTCAACCTGAACTTTGAGTCATTCAATTTGATACAAGTTGCTCCCAAGAAGAGAAACAGTGAACAACAAAAACTATTTTCAATAAGTGAAAAGTCTACAATATAAAGTTAAAAATTTCTAAACCACTGAGGAGTTTCAGTGTCCTCAATATATCAATCACTACAAGAAAATGTTTCAATTTAATTCTGACAAGAAAACAGTGAATGCATTTCATTTTGCTATTATAATAAATCCCACAGTCTAAGAAGTTCTGAAGCTACAATTTGAGGTAATTATTTATATTACAATTTTTTTCAAGTTTATAAAAGCAGTAATAGCAGGGTGGTTTTAAACAGAAAACCCCACAGTGATTAAGTATTTGATTAAAGATTATTTTCTATTTTGTCATGGATCAGATAAAAACCTGATGAGAATGGTTGACAATTTATGAAAAGTAGAGATCTAGTACTTTGGAAAATACAGAATTACATTTCAATTTTTAACTTAATTTACAATCACTTTTCCTTCTGAGATGTATGTCTGTGAAATTAGTAGTATAGGCAAATTTAAATGAACTTATCATTTTGCCATAACAAAAATATTCATGCAGTACCTACTGTGTAGTAGGAATTAAGTGGGAAAAGTATATACATACAAGTGAATAAGGTGAATAAGACATGGGTGTTATTGTGGTGGTATTCAAAGTTTAGTGGCAGAAACAGACAAATGACCAATAGCTAAGGTAAATAACGTTCTTTGTATTATGTTATGGGAGTACAGAATGAAAGAGGAGTCAGGGAAAGCTTCACAAGAGAGGATTTATTGTTTTAATTAGAATTTAATGGATGAACAAAAGTTCACCAAGTAGAAATGAAATATCTCCATCAAAGAGAAGAGCCAAGTCTAAGGTCACAGTGATGTTCAATTGTATGACAGACGTATAGAATAGTGAGTACTTATTGTATGAGGGCATAGACACTTTAGAAGTGCTGAGGAAACAAATGAGGAAGAGGTTTGGGGCCATATTATGAATGGCCTTTTATGCTAGACTGAAGGGCTTGTCCTTTATCCTTTATAGACAGGGATCCAAAAAGGTTGAGAACAGAGAAGGACAGTATATGAAATATTATATAACTTTTTATTTTATAACATGTAAATATTTTGGGGGATTGACTAAAAGAGTGAGAGTTTGGAGGTAGAGAACTATTATATTTGGATAATAGTCCAGGTGAGAGATAGTAAGGATATTTGGCAGTGGAAAAGAAGATGCAAGTGATGTTGGAGACACTTAAGAAGTAAAAGCATGTGTGTGGTACCATTTACATACAGTAGAGTGTTACCATTTGGAGATCATGGATTGCTGAGAGGGAAGAGTTAACAATCACTGACCTCTATTTGGACATGGATACCATTTGGATGTGGTAGATTATTAACAGGAAAGAGTTAAGGATAACTTTAATGTGTCTACTTGAGCTGTTGAGTAGATGATACTGCCATTAACCAAGGTAGGAAATCTAGGAAAAGCAGGCATTGGAAACAATAAAAGAAGATGGTATTTGTCTTTATTTAGATAAAATAATAGATGGAATATTATCTCAAAAAAAACAGTCATTTCATATAAACTTTTTATTTTAATAATGTTGGTTTTAAGCTTTAAAGTGGGAAGGGAACAATTTAGTGACATTAACATTTAGTTTCCTTAAAAAATCTAAGTCTAAAATTATGTATAACTATGTAACTAGAAATGATAAAATAAACATATTAAAAGTTAATATATAAATATTAAAATGAAATTCTAAAGAAAAAATCAGACTTAAGGAAAAATAACAGATTTTTTAAAAAATAAGGTATAATAATTAGAAATTAAAAATATAATAATTTAAATTAAAAACTCAGTGGATGTGTTTTTAAAAGAATAACTGATTAAGCATAGCTAAGGATAGAATTCGTTACAAGCAAGATAAATATAAACAAAATTGCCAAGGATACAGGCTAGAGGTATAAAGAGACAGGAAAAAAATTAAAAGAGATAAAAACAAAATATAAAAATTATATATATATGTGTGTGTGTGTGTGTGTGTGTATAAATGGTGTTGCAAAAAGAAAATAATAAAGAAAATCATGGAGAGGCAAGGCCTGGAAAGAAATGTCTGGGAAAAAAGTCGGCTGCCATGTTGTGAGAAGGACTGTGAAAATGAGCTTTGGTGAGGAACATTGGTGGCCTCTAGGAGCTGAGAGTGGACCCTGCTAGCAGTCCTCAAGGAAATAAGGACCTCGGTCCCACAACTGCAAGGAACTGGATTCTAAGAGTCATGTGAGTTTGGAAGAGAACGTCAAGCTCCAGAAAGGAGCACATCATGGCGAAGACCTTGTTTGCTGTCTTGCTACAACCAGAGCATAAGACCTACCGAAGGTGTGCTCCTGACTCACAGAAACTATGAAATAATAAACCAAAGGACTCATTTCACTGACAGAGAGAAGCACCAAACTCTCCCGTAGTGAAAACAAGGATGATGAGGTCCTTGTTATGAGTTCATGCATAGAGTGGATAACCACACAGTGGGGATGATGGAAAAGATTTGAACTTTCTATATAAAGAGTGGAATGAATTGATGTCTCTAAGTAACACTTTAATATGCCTCACCAAAGTCTATGCCTTAATACAGAAGCTTCTGCATGAAACGTATGCAGAATCCACATAGATTCAAACTCAGTCCTCTTGGTCACATCCAAGAAAAATGCCAGTCTCCAACAGGTTGTGCCAAAAATCCTGCCTTGCCACTCTGAAAATATTCTAGGCCCCCCTGATAGAGATTTTTGCCAGTGCTATCAAAATAAATGATCGTGCATTAAACACCTATTATGTGCCTCATTGTATGATAGTTTTCTTTCACACTTAAAGTGTGATCATTAAAGTCATATTTATATTTGCTGCATGTATCATGGCCAAGAAACTATGATATTACCTTTCCACTTAATCAGTGTGGCTTTCCTGTGAAACCATCTTGCACAGGTGATGAATCATGTTCATGGTTTGTAAACAGCTCCACATGCTGCTCACCTGAAATCAATCTGGGATCTTGTCTTAATAACTGTAGAAGTGGGCCAAGGAAATCATCTAACATCAGACATTGGAGTGAAAGTGTCATTTCACATCTGGGATCTGCAGTCATAAGGAATGTTGGATAATTATTCAATATTACTCATTTGAACTTGCTGACAAACACCACAGAAACAGATGCTATACACACAACAATGTAGTTAAGCCCATAGGCTATTTTTCTAAAAGGAAAAGCAATTATTATAGATTTTAATTATAAATCCTTAGCAACTAGAGGACATTTGAAAATACATAATCAGAAGTTATACAATTATTTATAAATACAATTATTTATAAAATCTATATTACATAAAAATTCATGCAATAATGAACACTCATGTGCCCGCCTCTACAGTTTAAAAAAGAAACTGACATTTTTTTCCCCTGATTTAATTGTGAGAGTTTGCCTAATGCCCTGAAAGAAGGCTCTGATATAAAACATTCCAAATACAACCCTGAGTCATTTAAAAGTGGTAAAGACCTAGTATTACATAAACTACAAAACAAAATGTGTCCGTACTGATCTGTGGCCCATTCCTCTTGTCTATGACACCTACTAAGCATCTCTAGTTCCAAAATCAGGTCATCTTTTAAACACAAAACAGAGCTACTGGATGCAATAGCCCTCTTGGTCTTTGTGGGTTAGAGATGCCAATCCAGCCTCTCCATATCAGACCTACTGTGAAGCTCCCTGGTTGTGGATTCTCCCACCTCACATTCCATTCCATCTGTAAGCTCATTAGTGACGGATTGCAGCAGTAACACCGGGAGTAATGGTGAAACCCTAGTCTGCGTAGGCTGCTACAAGAGGTGGTCAATAATTTTGAGGAGCAGGTGGGTTACCAGAGAGGGGAAAGTACTAGTATAAACAGTTTGATTGTGTGACTTATTATTAGTAGACTCACATGTGCCAAATTTCAGCCTACTAGCCTCTGTGTTCTTTCAGATATTGCCAAAGAAGAACATCAAACATGAAAAAAAATCCAAGTATGGATAAAATTGAATTTTGTGCCATTATTAAGTTCCTCACAAAACAAAGAAAAACACCTCAAATCATTTTGGATGAGATGTTAGTAGTTGATGGAAACTGTTGCCCTGGGAAATCCATGGTTTACAAGTGGCATAGCCTTTTCAAGCAAGGCAGAGTCAACTGAAGACGACCTCGGTCCCGAATGCCCTGTAGAGGCCACTTCCTCAGACATTGTAAAGAAGTTGAAAGCTTGTAGTGGAAGACGCCAGATAAAATAAAAAGCAGCTTGCAGGCATGGTTTCAGTATCACCTACAACCATTTTTAATATTCTCCATCAGCATTTAAGGATGTCAAAAGTCAGTGTAAGATGGGACCCGAGAACGCTCACGCCGCTTCAAAAAAAATGTGTTGAGTGTTCACAACAGTTTTTGGATCTCTACAGAGACAACAAAGATGAAGTTTTAAACTGGATTGTCACTGGAGATGAAACTTGGGGTCATCATTATGAGCCTGAGTCAAAGCAGGAGTCCATGCAGTGGCATGAAAAGGGCATGCCACCATCTAAGAAGTTCAAGGTGTGGCAATCAGCTGGAAAAATCATGGCTACTGGTTTTTGGCATACACAGGCTACCCCGATGATCAATTACCATGATGAGAGTGTCACAATAACTGCAGAGTACTATTCCAGTCTGCTGAAACAATTAAAAGAATCTGTGAAGGAGAAAAAAGGAGGAAAATAGACCAAAGGAGTGCTGCTTTTGCACGACAACGTGCCTGTGCACAAGAACAATGTTGTGTGGCTACTCTTCATAACTGTGGCTTCCAAATGTTAAACCACCCTCCCTATCGTCCAGACCTGGCTTCATCTATTATTTTTCCCAAATATGAAGAAAAAAGCTTCTTGGGAAGAAATGTACAGATAATGAAGAAGATAAAGCTGCAATTTGAGGGCAAAAACAAAACATTTCTTTTCCCAAGGGTATAAATAAACTTATTAAAGTATAAGAAAAGTGGATTAGGGTTAAGTGTAATTATATATATTAAAGTTTTTATTGTTATTTATTTATTTATTTTGCTTTTTTTTTTTTTTTTAATGTGGGTAGTTCCCTGGCTGGGAATCGAACCCAGGCCGCAGCACTGACCGCGCCAGTGCCGAAGCCTTAAGCCACTACACCACCAGGGAACTCCCAAGTGTAAATATATTGAAAAGAAAAATAATAGCTTCCCCTGCTTCCCCTTCATTCTGCAAATTTCTTGACCACCCCTCATATAACAAAAATACCATCGACTGGTGGATTAAACAACACATTTATTCCTTATGATTCTGGAACCTGGGAAGTCTAAGAGGAAGGAGCTAATAGGTTGGGTGGCTGGTGAAGTCACTTCCTGATTCAAAGATGGCCATTTCCTCTCTGTAAACTCACATGGCAGAAGAAACAAGGTAGCTGTTTGACTGTGGTCTCTTTTATAAGGGCACTAATTTCATTCATCAGTAGTCTACCCTCCTGACCTCATTATCTCCCAAAGATCCACCTCTTAATACCATCATATTGGGAGTTAAGATTTCAACATATGAATTTTGGAGGAACACGAACATTCAGTCTGTAGCAAAACCCTAGTAGCCTCAAATGTCTCTGATGAGGAATGTATTAATTTTCCTATGGATGCCACAGCAAATTACCTTAAATTTGGTGGCTTCAAACAACAGAAATGTATTATCTCACAGTTCTGAGTCCAGAACTCTGAAATCAAGGTATCTACCGGGCCATTCTCCCTCTGAAGGTTCCAAGGGAGAATCCATTCCTTGCTTCTTTCAACTTCTGGTGTACCCAGGTGTGACCATATCACTCGTCACAGTGCTTCATCCTCTCATGTCTCAAAATTCCCTCTGCCTCTCAGTTATAAGAATACATGTATTATGATTGCACTTAATGTTCCACCCAGATCATACAAGATAAGGTCCTCCTTTCAAGATCCTTAATTTAATATCTTTGCCACATTTGATAATATTGACACATTCTGGGGATTAGGATGGGGACATTTCTTTTCAGGAGCCACAATTCAGTCTACTAAAGAAGATGATCATTTGAACATCCAAAGTATAATCATTAATGAATATCAACAAACTCCTGTCAGAACCTCCAGGTACACATAAATTTAGGGATAGCTGCTGGACTGCCCTCCTAGAATCCCTCAAAAGGCTTTCATAGTCTGCCACTGCACCTCCTCCTCATAGTAATGACAGAATGCTGGTGTCAGAACTAGCACAATATCTTATATTCAATCAATCTTTTCTTTCAGGATAATCTCATTTTTCAGATACCTTTTCAGCTGGCTTGGTGCTTTATAAAGTAAAGATGAATCATGGGCTTTTCTTGCATAGAAAAAGAAATTCATTTCTATAAATTATTATCGTTTTCATTATTACTACTCAGAAACTCATCTCTTGAGTCATTTGGATACTTACTTTTTTATACATATTAATTCTGCTCTGTTAAAAGGCATTTGAGTTCTGGGTTTCAGTTGCCTCAGCTACAAAAGCCATTGAACTGTATGCACTGGTATGTTACAGGAAAAACATGATGAAGTAATTTGTAGGGGGGAAATATAGCAGCTGAAAATGATTCACAGTGAATGGAAAACATGGAATCTTATATTTAAGAATATATATATGAAGCACAATATTTTGAAATAACCAGACACTAAAACAAGTAAAACATCTTAAAATCACCCAAAGAAAAAAGATGGGTCATCTTCAAGCAAACAAAACAGACTGCTAGAATGCTGCTCATTAGCAGTAAAGAGAATGGAAACAACAAATTTTTAAGCTACTGAATTGAAATATTCAACCTAAAATTCTATCCTTAACTAAGCCACAATTCAGAAGTAAAGCAAAAGAAAAGCATTTTCACATTTTAAATAATTACTACTCATACATACTTATTAAATAAATGATTAGAAGATATAATTCAAGAGGAAGGTTAGAAATTTATCCTAATAAAGAATAAAATAGGATGCAAGAAGCAATGGTAAACAAAAAAATTAGTAAGCATAAATAAATCCAATCAAGCATTGTCAAAAAAATTAACAATAATTACTGCTCTAGGAATAAAAAATTAGGTGCAAGTAAAATATGAAACAGTGATAGCAAGTGTATTTGTAAGTACTAGAAATTCTTTACAGTGCAATATATATATATACACACACACACACACACACACACATATATCAATATATAAATTAGTTTACCATATTTTCTGTGTATAATGTGCTCCTGTGTACCATATATACCCATGTTTTTGGCCAAAACTTTCAGGGAAAAATTTTTAGTTTTAATTTTTAATTCAAATTTTTATTTGTTTATATTTAGGTACTTGCTTTTTGTATTATTAAGGAATTTTAGCATTTGTTTTTTAACATATTATGGTATAAGAAATTATATGAAACAATTACATAACATAAGAACAGATACAAGGTACAAGAAATTTTATGGATAAAATTTTTTCTATGAAAACAACAAACAAACAAAAATGGTTATCATATTCCAGAGTATTATTTTCCATAAGGATATATTATTATTTTCTAGAATTATACTTCTAACTCATAAGCATAAATAAAAGAATTAAAAACATTTATATAGATATGGAATTAGTACTACCCATATATAATATAATACACATTCTTATTTATCCTTCACAAATTTGGGCAAAAAAGTATACATTATACATATCAAAATATGTTAATTCTTATAAGAAATGTATGGGATAGTTTCTAATCCTCACTTACATATGGAGAAACCCAGACAAAACAGACTAAGCCACTTCAAGAAATCACAGCTAAAAAAAGCAGACCAAGAATTTGAACCTACAGAGTCTATACTCTTCATCAGTATCCTGTACTGCCACAATGAGTTAGTAACATAGAAGCGATATCTGAGAAAATGACCAAAAGAAAAAAATGTAGATAATAATAATATATAATATGAAGAAGAATGATTTGAGTTAAAGTTTTTCCATTTTCTAGTACCACTATGAGAGAGATTAAAGATCCTGATTAAAGTTAGACTTTACTAAGAAAAATAGGCAAAACAAACCAGGTCTCTTATGGGTCACTGGCAGAAAGTAGTATATTTGAAAATACATATGTTCTATGACCTAACACTTCTATTCTTAAGTATCTATGAAAAACTCTTCCACATTTGCAGTAGAGGATACATACACATACATGCATACTCATGGAACTAGTGCATGCTAGAATAAAACTGTAAAAATTTAAAATGCTTATTGAAAGGAGAATGAAATTAAATTTTTGATATACTCAAATAATGCAGTGTAATGCTTCTGTGAGAATAAATGAACTATAGCTACCCACAATAATAGGGATAAAATTCATTGCATTCATGTTAAATAAGTAAGAATCTTCATGAGCCAGTTCCCATTATGTTGAATTTTAAAACAATTAAAATATAATTTTTTATTTAAGTATATGCATTTAGGTTAAAACTATTGAAAAAAATAAGAAAAAAACAAAATAAGATAAGAAAATATAGTAAAGGAGGTGCAGATAAGGAAATGAAAGTTATTGTCAACATTCTAGGTCTTCAGTTGTTCGGTAGGTCCACCTGTACAAATAAAAAAAAATCAATTGCACCATGCAAGTGCCAATGATGAAAGGGTATCAATGACCAAGAATTGTGATTTCTTGAAATCATGGAACTACATTTATTTTCTGTGGAAAATATGGAAGGACAAATAGCCATGAGTAGCTGGCCATTTCTATGAAGAGGACCCACAGACAGAATTAAGAGGAGAGGCAGTCAAAAATGAGATAATGCTGGAACTTTGTATTAAATATTACATTTTCTCTTTATTTATGCAAGTCACTCTAATAAACATCGGTGGGAAAAATATGAGTTTCTTGGATTCAACTTTTAATTCTGCTACCTAATCACCCTGTGATCTCATGGAAAAAAATGGGTAATTGTACTTCACTGCTGTGCCGTGTGTTTTAGGCATATATATTAAATCATAATCCTTATAATATACCTACAGTAAAGTAATAGATCTTACCACTATTACTAAATACCAAATAAGTACTCAATAAGACGTAACCATTATTTTTAATATTAATACCATTCAGTGTACTTAAGTATGAGAAAGTTACCATCTATAATGCATTGATTCTCAAGTAGTATTTAACACAAGTATTTCCTAAGGGTCTTGATAAAGTGTAGAATTCCAGGACTCATCTCTGGTTATCTTGATTCCTCTGTTCTGTAAGGTAGAGTAATATACAACTGTAAAAACCTACCTAGACAATTCTAATGCAGATAGTCCTCACACACTACTTTGAAAAACATATAAGAGGACCAAAGAATATGCCAACCAATAGAACAAGAAGTTCCATGTAACCTGATATACTTACTAATCTAATGCATGCAAGCCAGGTACTCGGCATCGCCAACCCATTACATTATGATCTGGGCATATGTAAGAAACTATGAATGGATTCACCACATTCTCTAGTACCAAATTATCAAATTTAATCCTGAAGCTTCATGGGAAAGTTCTGTTCAATGTGGGGAAAGTTCTGAGGGATTTATACTAGGATCTTCTGGTTCACTGGTCACTGATCAGTCAGCTTCTTTTCCAAAAAGTTCAAAGACTAATACAGAAGTAAATATAGAAGTCAATATTGGTCATCAATCATGAAAGATCTTATCATACAGGTAAGGTTGAAGATCAATTGGGACATGTCTAATTCCATCTTTTGAGAATTAAAATTTCATAGAGAAGGCAAATCTTGAACAAGGTATGTAAGGTAAATGGGAACTTTACTCTCCTTAAAAATAGAAGAAAATGAAAAGCAAAATAAGGGCATATGGGATTCAGGACACCCAATGCGAAGACTTCCAAAAAGTAAGAAACACCTGGGTTCTGAGCCCACTTTAGAAACCTCAATGCTTTAACTCAGCCCTCTACGGTCACCACCCTGTTGCGGTAAAATCTGGCCACACTTCTAGACAAGTGCCACTTTCCTAGAACTTAATAGGATTGAGCATACCTTTTCAGCTTGTTCAAAATACATATAAACTAAATAAAAATTGATTTCTAGTTGTCTGATACATGTGCTGCCTTGTTTTTCTATCTTTTCTCAAGTTAATCACAAAGTATTTTTTTTTTTTTTGCTTTTTGGTATGTGGGTAGCTCCCTGGCTGGGAAACGAATTAAGTGGTCTAGTGGAACATTCATATCATGCTACCTTAAAAGTTAATTTGGTATAACTGTTACTATTGCCAAAATTTAGAAGATACAGTAATCCTCTAGATGCACTATTGAATTAATTCTGTGAGATTTTTTTCTGTAAGACCCACACCCCTGTTGACTCTTTCACCCTTAAAATCATGAAATAGTCTAACAGGGCTCAGAGTAAACAGTCTGTGCCCACATGTTGTTATCTCTTTATGTTCTCCACCTCCTCCATAGGTGACCCATCTGAGAAAGCCAGGGCCACACTGTCCAGGGCATGGCAGATGGAGAGGGACACTACAAATGTAACCTTTATTATGTTTCCCTTTCCTCTGTTTTGCTTGAAAGTTGTTTTTGAAGGAGAAAGGAAAATGTGCAAGGATAAACTGATTTAGGATATGACTGTGAGTTTTTGTTCACACAGCCAATTATTGAAGCCATGTGAAGAAGAAGGTGCTTAGGCAGCAGTAGACGTCAAGCTGCTGGAAGTCAAGGAAGACGAAAGAATCTTATAATCCATCTCAGAAGGCAGCTCCCTGCTTAGTGAGTCAAAGACCTGAAGAAGGGCAAATGGGATACCCTCATAACTTAGAAATAGCCTAAGAACCCCAAGGTAAGACTAAACTATGGCTCTTGATTTCTGGCTCAGTAGAAGGGTTGATCTTACATTTCTGTTTGACATGGACAGTCTCTGTTAATTTCTATTATTATAATTATTCATAATGTTACCTTTCAATTCTCAAAGATGTCCCAATGTGGATGATAAACTATATGGTCATTGTAAGAATAAATAGGAAAAATGACAGCTAATATTCATTGAGTATCTATGTGTAAAGGGCTGTTAAAAGAGTTTTGACTCAACTAGAACTCAGTATCACCTCACACATGTTAACATGGCTATCATCAATAAAAAAAAAGAAAAAATAAAACCTGATCAGGATGTGGAGAAAAAGGAGCCCTGTGCACTGTTCATAGAAATGTAAATTGGTGCAGCCATTACAGAATATAGTATGGAGGGTGCTCAAAAATTAAAAGTATTATAGAACTACCAGATGATCCAGCACTTTCACTTCTGGGTATTTATCCAAAGGAAACAAAATCACTATCCCAAAAATGTATCTGCACCCCCATGCTCATTACAGCATTCTTCACAATAGCCAAGACATGGAAGCAATTTAAACATCCATTGATGAATGGATGGATGAAGAAATTGTGGACTCTATATCTATACAATGGAATACTATTCAGCCATAAAAAGAAAGAAATCTTGCCATCTGAAACAATATAGATAGACCTTGAAGGCATTATGTTAAGTGAAATAAGTCATACAGAGGAAGACAAATACTATTATATGTGATGTCCTTTATATGTGGAGTCTTAAAAAAATCAAATTAATAGAAACAAAGATCAGATTTGTGGTTGCCAGAGGCTGGGGGCCAGTTGGGTTGGGAGAATTATATAAAGGTGGTTAAAAGGTACAAACTTCCAGTTATAAGTTCAGGGGACATAAAATACAACATGTTGCCTATAACAATACTGTATCATATATTTGAAAGTTGCTAAGAAAATAAATTTTGAAAGTTCTCATCACAAGGAAAAACATTATAACTTAAAAATTTTAGTCTACAAGGACCTACATACCCCAATGTTCATTGCAGCGCTGTTCACAGTGGCCAAGACATGGAAGCAACCAAAGTGCCCTGCGACAGATGACTGGGATAAAGAAGCTGTGGTACATATACACAATGGAATATTACTCAGCTGTAAGAAAAGATGAAATATTGTCATTTACAACAAAATGGGTGCACCTCGAGAACATCATGCTAAGTCAAATAAGCCAGACAGAAAAAAAACAAGAACCATATGACTTCACTGATATGTGGAATATAACACTGAAAACAAGAAAGAAAAAAACAAAACAAAACAAAACAAAAAACTCATGGATACCATCAATAGTGTAGTGGTTACCTGGGGACAAGTGGGAATGAGGAAGGAGCAGAAGGAGGAGGTGACAGAGGAGGGAGGGGGAGCCAAATATATGGTTAGAAAGCAAACTGACACTGGGTGGTGCATACACAATGTGATACATAGACAATGCACTGTGAGTTGTATACCTGGAACCTAGGTCATTGTTGTTAATAAATATCAAACCCAGTAAGTCTAAAACTAAAAAAATTAAATAAAAACATTATAACTATGTGAGTTGATGAATGTTACGTAATCTTTTGTAATAATCATTTGGCAGTATATGAGGGCTGTCTAGAAAAAAAACCCAGTCATAAATTCCTCTATTTACCCGATTACATGGCTGAATACTTTCTGGACAGTCCTTGGATGGATATGTGAAATCAGCATGTTCTACACTTTAATGCAATGTTCTATGTCAATTATATCTTAATAAAACTGGAGAAAAGGTTTGACTCAGTTAGTCCTCAGTTTTTATACCCAACAACTTGAGAAGGATATACTATTTTTATTCTCATTTCACACAGAGAAAACTGAAGCCCTGAGAGGTTGAGTGACTTGCTGAAGGTCACAGAGCCAACAAGTGGAGGAGCCTGGATTTAATCCAAGTAGTAAGCTCCAAAGCCCACACTTTTAAGTACTACTTACAATACCTTTCAACCTCGAGGGGCAATGTTCCTCAACTATCAGAGACATATTATTTTCCCCATTTTACAAATGACAACCTTATGAGAAAGAGAAAAACAGTTAACAACTTTCCTAAGGCCATAAACTCAAGCAGTCTGGCTGCAAAATCTCCGTTTTTAACCTCCACTCTATACTCCTCCTTGAAATATTTCAGAACTTACAGATTCAAGGGAAGACTGGAATTTTCAGGAGGTCGCACACATATCAGAAGTCAACAGACCATTCTTTTCCGTTCTTATGATGAGTACGAAAAATCACAGTAGAAACCTCACCTTTTTGTAAGAGAACCCACACAGACTTGCATTTTTCACAATTTTGATTCCGATGATTCAATGAGAAAACTTTAATATTTAGTATTATAAAATATGGTTTAGGTGAACTTACTATACAACAAGTTGACAATGCACTGTATGCCTGAAACCTATGTAATCCTTGCTAACAGATGTCACGCCAATAAGTCTAACAATAAAAATGAATTAAAAAAATAAAACAAAATATGGTTTAAATTTGGATCTTAGGACAGTATTTTTTTTGTTGTTTTTTTGAGCCTTTGTCTTTTCATATATGAAAACAGAGGCAAAGCTACAGAAATGATATATTCACTCTAGGAGAGTCTCAAAGCCTGTGAATATTCTGTGGGGTTTTCCTCTAAGAATCTTAGGTTCGTTAATTAACTTATTACAGCTCAACCCAGGAATAGCAATAGCAAGAGGGATTAGGACCTACTCTCAGCTATAATTGGCCTCTACGAAGCACATCCTTCTACAGTCACATCTGGGAGCTGATGTGTGCAGAGCACAACAGTGACCATTAACTACAACATGTGATTCATTTAATTTACAAACTAGAAATAAAAAACATTCATGCATTTCTCCAGGCTTTTATTCACCCACCAACACTGCATATTCTGCATGTTGTGAGACTAGTCGTATTCTGCCAATTAGGTTAAGGAAGTTTACCCCAAGCGGCTGTTTAACATCTTTTCTGTAATGCTCACTCAGTATTCCCTGCAGGGAAGAAGAACAACAAAACAAATGCAGCATGGATAAAAAAATACGAGGTGACAGGCTGTGGGAACACACAGAAACATGCAAGTGTGCATGTACACACCGTATACTCCACAGTGCAAATCATCTGAAATATAGTAGTGTGCCATAGTCCATCAAATTTGAAGAAAATAAAAGAAATCATTTAATTTGTGCTACAAGGAAGTATTTATGGAAAAGCTCAAATAGAAATATTTTATTTAGTACTTACATTGTCCCCCCCACTCCCCCCAAAATTCAGCATGTGGTCCCCTCTCACACGTGTAATAACTACAAATGCTTACTAGACTTATTTTGGTGATGACTTTGTAAGACATTTAAATGTTGAATCACTTTGTTGTAGCCCTGAAACTAACATCATATTTTATGTTAACTATAATTTAAAAATTTTTAAATATAAATTAAAAAATAAAATGAAAGCAGACTAGAAAAATAGGTAAATACATAAACTCTTTTTTTTCTTTTTTTAAATTTATTTTTATTGTTAGATTTATTGGGGTGACATTGGTTAGCAAGGATTACATAGGTTTCAGGCGTACAATTCTACAGTGCATTGTCAACTTGTTAATAAAGTTTCTGAATGAAACAAAACAGCATGTGGTCCTTGGTAGCATATGATGAGTAACTACAGCAATGCACAGTAGGAGTACCTAGTCTACAAATCTTTGTACCGTTTCCACAAAACAACTTTACAAAGCAAATTACCTTTTTAAAAATTCACAGCTCGCTTTGGAATTTTAAAAAAGTCTTTCTGTCACTTGTAGTCATCCTAGATGACAGTATCAATTTAATTTTATAAGAAACAACTCACTTTTCATTAGGAAAGCAAATCCATAAATGAAGAAGGGACACAGACCATAACAGAGATGAAAATCAAACAGTAAAGGTTTCTGTCCACTTTAGATCTATTTCCCATTACATTTTAATTAGTATCCTTATTGTTTACATCACTAAATATAAAAATAATCATATTATCACTGCGTGAATTATATAAATGTCTAACCACTATGCTATATACCTGAAACTAATATAAAATATTGGATGTCAACTGTAACTGAAAAATAAAATTTAAAAATAACCATATTAAAGCTAGAATATGTTCTTATTGAAAAAGAAAGAAATAAAGCAAATAAATGAAAGAAAAAATACCTATGATTTATATAAATTCCAAAGTGTTCATAAATTTGAATGAATCCAACCTTCTAATACAATTTTACATTTATATTTCCTCCACCTTTATCCCTTTTTCTTCCATTGATGATTTAGCAAATATTGTTTCTTCCCCTTCATATCCACAATAAGAATTCATTTTCACACTAATTATGCAAAAACAGCCCAGCCAAATTTTGTCAGTAACGTTAGTGGTGTAATCTGTGTTTCTTCAGCAATACAGAGCCCACTTCTTACCCCTCAACCTCTATAGCGTGTGAGACCTTTATGGGGATGTAACTGCAATGGAGAGGTCCAATCTCAGGTTTGCTCAGTTCTTCTGTTTCACAAAAAGAGGGCTAAAAATAAAAAAGAAGTAGAAAAAGAAAAAAGGAGGAAGACAGGAGAAAGAGGTATAGCAGTTGGAGGAGGGTAGCTACGGTTGTTAATAACTCTCTTTGCAATATAAACTTTTTATTGTTCAGTTAGAGCCAGCACATAAAAATTAAATAGAACACCACAAATTGTACCTTGGCAATGATTTAATAGAAAAGATTTGGAAAATGTAATTGGATCTCATTTTACTACTTACTGGTTGTGTGGACACGGAAGAACACAATCTCCTTAAGTTGTGTGTGTGTGTGTGTGTGTGTGTGTGTGTAGTGAAAGGGGGATAATAATAATAATACAATATGATACTAAGATGCTATTTAACCAGTGGGAGTTGAATGGGATGGTATACATGAAAGTGCTTTATAAACTGTGATATTCTAAAGACAATTGCTTGTGACTATTGCTATGTTTTGTTGTGAAAATAAATGCATGTTTTCAAAGAAATCAGATCAATTAATGTATTAATAAACCTTTTGTTTTTAATCACTCATTGAGTTTATTCTTGGGTTTCTTGATAAAACATAAATAATTTAAATTGTTGATGTCACTATTTTTACTACCTCCTCCCCCACACTTTTTTTTTCTTTCATATCATTCTCCTTAGAACAAATATATTGACTCAAGTACTATCATTCCCCTCTAGGATACTAGCTTAGTGAGGACTTTGTGTGTAGCTATTATTTGTTGCTAACACATTGCTTTTCTAGGTTTTGTAAATAAGCTATACAATTCTAAAAATGGGAAATTTCTTTAGAAGTAATATACATGCATTGCTTTGGAGAAGAACAGGTATATATTAAGTCCTTTAAATACACACAACAGAGTTCCAATACTGTTAATAAGCTGTCTTTACATAACCCATTCCTCCTCACACAAGGCATTAGCATACTCATTAGATTGCTGATTCCTCTATGTGACTATTTTTAGTCTCTAAGTTTCACTTGGCTTTTCTTTCCCTCAGAGTGGAAGGAGGTATGTATGTTCTTCAAGATCCTAGCCATTTTGATGGAAAGGACTGGCTTCCAGCCAGTGTCACTGAAAAGACACTCTTCTGGGAATATCAGATTCCCATTGCTGGTACACTCAGGTTAATGCAAATAGAAGCCAGTAAACCTCTGACCTTTTAAATCCAACAGCAGGACTCAGCAGTTGCTAAAAAAACAGCCCACTTAGCTGCCCAAAGTATCAGTATTGATTATCCACTGGACTAAGAAATAGAACATTCCATGTTTTTCTTTTTTGTACATACTATCTTACAATAGGCATTTCCTTTTTCTCAAAAATAATTAAGTGTTTTTTCTTTCTATAAGGAAAATATGTATAAGTGTCAGGGATACATTTTTAAAAGTTATTTATCTTTAAAATACAGTGTCTACCTTCAAACTGCTCATTGAGCAGGAAAAAATACAATGAAATTCAATAGAATGGACCATGGATATGTGCACAAGGTAAAATGATAGCTCTTGGTTGTTGTTGCTGGTGTTTTTCTTTATTTTTTCTATTTGGAGGTTAGGAGGGTAGGCAGAATTCTCGATAAATGTAATTTTTAAACTTCAATTTGAAATGTGAATAGAAAATCCCTAGATATTCTCTAGAAAGAAATTACAAGATAATTTCTATTCACACATCCAATCAATTCTCAAGAACTAAAGAACATAAAAGTCCAAGTTAAACACACATCCACTGAGGATTCCCACATAATAGATCAAAAATTTCATATCAAGACACATTATCACAATGTTATCAGGAAACTGGCAACAAAGAGAAGATACTGATATATCCAGAAAGAAAAAGATGACATACAAAGTAATTGAAATAAAAATGACATTCAACTTTTAAAATGTTCTAGGAATCTAGAAAAGCATTTAGGGAAAATGATTTCCAACTTAGTATCCTATACCTAGTCACACTAAGAATCTAATGTGATGTTAGAATTGAGATATCTCAGATATATCAGATGTGAAAGAGTTTAGTTGGCTTGTACCATTTCCTGGGAAACAACTGCAAAACCACTTCACCACCAAGAGAGATGAAGATGTACCATTAAGGAAGCAAAGGATTTAATGCAGAAAAGGAATAACAATGATGATGGAAAAGGTAGACCCCAGGAAAATACATGTGTAGTACATCCGGAAAACAATCAGGAAATATAGACCAGGGCATCAGGAAGCTCCAAAAGGGATGCCTGTGACAAAAAAGAAATGAGATAGAGAGATAGCTGAGATACTTGAACATATTAAAAAGAGATCAAGATTTCTAAAAAAGTGTTTGCGGATGAATTTGTGATAAGTACTCAGAAGACTAAGCAATTAAAAATTGAGATTATTTAATTTCATGAAAACAAAACACAAGCTGTCAATAATATGTGCATGGCCATAATAATGAAAGAATAGGGAATGCTGACTGAATCAAAATGATCATTTAACTATATTGGGGGTGGGGATGCACTGGAGAGCAGGAGATGTATAACAAAGTCAAATTCTCATCATTCAGAGTTAAAAAAAATACATTATATGTAAATATAAAATATTTAAAAAGGAATGATAAGAATATATTTTTAAATATTCAGGGAAACATCGAATTGTAAAGAGCATAAAAAAATTGTTTCTAAGAAATAAATATAAGGAGAAGTAAAAGACAGAAGACTCATGAATTTTAGTAATAAGATATGTATGAGTGATCTAACTTTAAAACTTATCTTCATGTATTTTATAATATTAAATTTTAAAAATAACTATTACTGGAGTTATACAGAGAATGAAGGGGTCAAGGGAGGCAGCAAACAAGCAATGAAGAACTTTCTATGCCAATCTATGGATTTTACAATTTAAATGGTAAGTGTTAGTAAGCTATTAAATGTTTGAAAAGAGGAGAGATTTACGATTATATTTGGATTTAGTAGTAACATGGGAAGGGACAACAGAGGGGCAAAGTGTAAATAATTATGTGTCAAGTGTAAACAAATTTAAAAAAAAAACATGATAAAGAGTTACAATGTTAATAAACCAGGAATTCTTAATGTATAACTGAAGGGAATTCATCTATAACTGAGGTAAATGGGTGAAGGTGGCCAAAAGGAGCAAACTTCCAGTTACAAGATAGTAAATCCTAGGAATGTAATGTGAAGCATGGTATATTGTATTGCATAATGTGAAAGTTGCTAAGAGAATACATCTTAGAAGTTCTCGTCATAAGAAAAAAATTATAACAATGTGAGGTGATGTATATTAACTAAACTTATTACAGTAATCATTTTGCAATGTATGTATTCATATATCAAATCATAGTGTTATACACTTTAAACTATGTTTATTATATCTGAATAAAAAGGGAAAAAAGAACCAATTGAAATTTTATCAAAAGATGTAAACAGAAACTTCACAACATAAGAAATCAAGTGATCAAGCAATATAAAACTATATTAAAAGATATTCAACTCATAATTAATTCCACACATGGAAATCAAAAGAATACCATGTTTGACCAAACAACTAGTACAAACAACAACAACTGCAAAAGGTGGACAACCTGACTTTTATGAATTAAGCAAAATAGGCACTCTCGGTTGCAGAAAATATAAATTGCTACAATCTTTATGAAAAATAAACAAAAATATTTCAGCCAAGAGATTATTTGTGGCAAAGAGTGGATTCCCCTGTTTATCCTCAGTTTCTGCCCTTCATAATTGTGTTTTGCACACATGGCTTTGTCATATCAACACAGCAAACGTACCCCACCTCTTTAATGTCTTTCACTGCAGCTCCTTTTGACTAACTGGTCCATTTTTTATTGTTACGGATATGCGTTGAATAGCATTGCGAGATGTGTATTTCTGCTTGAACTCCTGGGTGCAAAAGCAGGAGGTACCTGATACAAACCTGACCACCGTCTTCTTCAGCTTGGCCTGTGGATTAGGAGAATTTACCAACAAGGAAGCTGAGGACAGGTAGTTGCCTGAAATGCAATTTGGGGATTAGGTATTGTAAATGTGTAGTGATTATGAGGATAGACTTGGGCCAAAGGTTTGTACCACTAACTAACTGGATAACCTGGGGCAATATTTAACTTCTCTGGCCTGTATCCTCAACTATAAAGTGGGGATAATAACAGTCATCTATATCATAGTGTTGTTTAAGTGACAACTAACATACAAAAGGCTCTTTCTGGCATTTTTACTATAAATAATGTAAAATAAAAAATGCTATTAGTGTGAAATATTGTTTAGGAAATGGAGAAGAAAGAGCTTATGAAGAGAAAAAGTCAGATGGGGCCTTCCTTAGTCCTCCTTGTTATCCTTGTTTTTTGTTTGTGTTTGTTAGCTTTTATTGTGTTTTTGTTTTGTTTGTTTTGTCATTTTCAATGTAGCTTGAAAATGTTCAGACAAAAAGAGCCATTTAGTATGGTTCCTCATAATATATTTCTATAACAATTTCCTGAGAACTCAAACACCTGATGATAATTTATTCTTTCAGGAGTTGAGATTTTGCAAATTTATATCCTCAGTGACCTATGTGATTTCTCTTGAAATATTTTAGGGTCTTCAAAATCTTCAGTATAACTTTATCATGTTGCTTTTGTGATGTGCTAATGTTGTTCCTTAATTCGTGATGAGCCCTAAATCTTGCTCAGCCTTCAGGAAATGGATAGGTACACTGATGTTTTTAAGCAGATTTCCACTTCAGTGATCAGATGGCAGAGTTTGATTCTAAATAAGTAACAATGTAATGCAAACTTTATGTTCCACCTCTGTGGATTCTCCTACTCCCAATTTCTTCCAATGTTTAATTTATTTTCAGTCAGACCTGTCTCCCATGCACCTTCAGTTCCTAGCACTCTTGAATGGTTGGTTCTTTTGATTCCACTGTCCGCTAACCTTCACAGTCCAACTGCAAGACTTTGTCGAGCTGTGCTCAAAGTTCATTCCCCAAAGCCTGTCAAATGGCTCTGACTCAAAGCTTCAGGCATCTGAGTGTTTCTCCCTTTGTGGAAGTGCCAAGTTAAGGATGGAAGGCATCTAAGGATTATCTGAGAGTAATAGTTTTAAAGCTATTGTGAATAGTTTAAAATTGTGTTAAGATTGTGTAAGCCTTTAAAATTTGGCTTCATGACTAGAACTGCCAAATCTCATTGGAAGAAACTTGAAATAGCATTAAAAACAACTCATCATTCAATATTCTTTATAGCTCCCTGGAGGGATAGTACATTAATTCAGATTTGTGTGTGTGTATGCTTCAAGTTACAGAAATCCATTCCAGCCAACATAAGAAAGCCAGGCTACAGGATACTACACAAGGGCTGTCCAGGAAATATCCAGCCACAAATGCCTCTATTTTTCATGTGGCTGAATACTTTCCAGGTAGCCCTTGTATAACAGTACAAGAGCAGAGAGCCTGGCTGGCCTCTGGAATGAACAGAATTCCTTTAACTTTTCCTTTCTGTCAGTTTGCTTTATTTCTCTTTCTCACAATTGCTAACTCTCATTTTCCCAGCCATCCCAGTACCCACAACTAGTTGTCTCTTTTGCAGACATAGTGGAAAATACACCCACCAAGGGCAGACCTAATACTGAATACCCTGAGAAGGGTCACTGATATCTCCCACCCCTCCCCAGCTTGTGTCAAAAAGAGAAGAGCTCCTGGATAAGCAACCATGGTCAAAGAGAAAGGTTATGGGGTGTAAGAATTGCTGTTCAGGCCAACTTGTCTGGCTAAGTGAAGAGGGCAGCGGTGAAAGGGGCAGAACTGAGAGAAGAGTGACTGAGAATCAGAACTATTGGGTTGACTGCCCTCCTCTACTGGTGAATAGAGGAAAACAGTCAAGTTCTACATAAAAGAAACCCTTTTTGTTTTTAAAAAGAAAAAAAAAACACAAAATATAAAATGCTTTCTACATTGACTTAAATTATTACTAAAAATTAAAGCTTTATTGAATAAATGAAAAAAATAAAGGAAGATTTCTAGAAGTCAAATAAAAGGGCAGACTGAGAACATGCATTTTCCTTTTCAATGCCAAAGCTTCATTTAACTGATGGTAAAGGCATATAAGATGAGATGAATCCATAACCACAGTAAGTATTAGAGTGGAGAGGCTACTCATGGACCAAATATTTTGGTGCCTTTTTGCACAATAAAACCCAGATGGGGTTACACAGGCAGATAAACTATGCAAAATAGATGAAGGTGCAGTTCAGAAGTTAAAGAACTGGTGTCTAGAAATTGTTTCTAGAGAAACTGAGGGACACCTGAAGCTAAGAATTGGAAGTCCTAGAGAGTAAGAAAAAAAAAACCATAGAGAAGCAATCCATGGAAATAATTTAAAAACTACCTGCATCATAGCAACTTGGCTCCTCCCAAGAGACTTGCCTTCCCATGAGAATGGAGAATGACAATTCTTGCCTGTTCATGGGGCATGAACCAGAGAACTGTTTTCTAAAGCAATTGGATCAATTGCTTGGGAAGAGCTAGTGTTCCTTGTGTGGCCTTTTGTGTTCAGACTAAAGTTATCCTTATTTTTACTGAGGAATTCTGTGGCACACTGCCTGCCTACTTCTCATCTATATACCTCCAAATGAAACCTGCTCATTGCCAATAACATCACACACACATATACACACATGCACACGCACAGAGCTTGCAGTCTGCCCTTTCAGTTAAGAGAAAGATTTGATGGTTTAATGAAGAAAAAAATCTACAGAGCAGCAGAAAAATCTTATCAGCAATTTAAGTCATCGGCATTGTATTTTATTCATAAAGATGAATGGAAACTCAATTATCATGGAACAATTAGAAAAAAATTGACTTCACAAAGGCACATATCAGTAACAAGCCAAATAACTGGTCCTGAAGAAAGCACAGATAATAAGGAAAGAAAATATTTATATCTTTAGTTTCATTTGATAACAGATCCATGCAACAAGAACAGAATGCAAGGAAAAAAGAACTAGACAATATCAAAGAATGACTTTTTAGAGAGTCAAAACAGGCCTTTCCAAACATCACTTGCATGGACAGGATCATCTTCATTTCAGAACCACTGGCCTGGTCACAAGCAGTGGATTATAATCTGATATTATAATCCACAAAAATTTTTAAATTATAATATCACCTTGGACTGAAAGGGAAAGAAACAGACAAAATGAAATGAAAATCTATCTTCAGACATCTAAAGAGGAAGCAGCCTAGAAAAACTCCTGAGCCACAGACACGAGTTACATTTATGAAAAGGACAATCCTCCCATCAAGATTAAGGTTTATGTGACCTCCATTCTTAAATATTGGCAGGCTCTGTGATTGCTTTGATTAATAAAATATTATTCCAGTTACTCTATGCAGGGGTCCAGGTCATGACCCCAAGAAACTGGCAGCTTTACTTCCTGTTTTTCGGAATACTTAGTTATGGAACTCAACTGCCATTTATGAGATGCATGAGACCTATCAGAAGGCAATATGTAGTGTCTGTAGGCAACAGCCCAGCTGAATATTCAGATCACAGTTAGCACCTGCTAGCTGGAAGTGTGACTTGGCTTGGACACCCAGGTCAGCTGAACCTGTAGATGACTCCAACACCATCCTTCATGTGACTGAAACCATAGAAGAGATCCTAGGCAAGAATAACCCAACTGAGCTTCCTCAACACACAGGACCATAATAGATAATAATAATACATTGTTATTTTAAACCACTAGATTTTGCAGTGTTATCCAGCAGTAAATAACTGGTAATAATAGAAGAAGTTCTGGGTAATCCCACTAACCTTTCAGAGATTAAGCTTTTGGTTACATCACCAGGCAAGCAATTTAGACTAGCTGAAGTGCTGTCCAAAGATGACAACAATCTAGAATGAGTGCTAGAGGAGAGAGAATGAATATCTATCATAGTCTTGGAAGCAGTGGCAACACTGGGGATTGTAGTTGTTTCACTAAGATTCCTGCACTAAATCTTATTAAGATTCCAGCTAGCCATCACCTTGAAGTGTCAGAGATAGTGGACTCAATGTGGGATAAAAGGAGATCCATATAATACAAGGAGTGGACCAGACACCTCTGGTGCACTGAGTCATATCCCAACAATCCCCACCTGATTGCATTCTCAGCTGCAGTACCAGTTCCATATGGATTCAAGCTTTTCTAGTGATGACAGCACCCACATCGAAGAAGCATCCTTTTGTGTTTTTGCCTCATAATCTTCTCCAACATTTTGAGAACTTGGAAGTGCAGAAACAACAAATGGCAGTGGTAAAGGGAGATTTAATGCACCTAGAGAGAAACAAACAACTAATGAGGAGTGGCAGCCTATACGTTAATACTATAGCCTCCTGTGCTCCAGCTGAGCAGTAATATATACATTTTTCAGAAGATGCTGAAGGAATTGAGCCCTGTTCACCACAGTAGCTACTTTGAGAAAGAATGTGTACATTGAATTTTCTTCCTTATCAACCTCATTCTACCCTTTCTCTCACTTCTGATTCTTTGAATTGACAACAAAATAAACTACTTGCACCCATGTCTTTGTCTTAGGCTTTGCTTTCATGAGGAACCCATATTAAAACAATCATATTGATAACAGACTTGCTATTAACATTGATGTACACAATGAACCTAGATTTCTATACCTAGTTCAATCATGATTAATTATGAAAGTGAAATATATTTTAAACTTGCGAAGATACAAATTCTTTTCCTCCCATGCACTTTTCTGAAAAAAAAATTAAGATGTAGTCTATGAATTTGAAAATATATTCTGAGAAAAAAAAACAGAACATTAAATCTAGCAAACAACAGAACTTATTAAGGAGTACAAAAGTAAAGAAATTCTGGATGGTAATAGTGAAACATATATAGCAAGTATTCAGACAAAATTAGAAATTTAGAAAACCAGAGGAGCCCAAGAATGTTTTCAAGAAGAAAATAAACTCCACATAACACATATATTATTAAGAAGCTAGAAAGAGATTTGTAATATGATGAAAATTATATTGTTTCTGCTATTATAAAGGTAAAAAAATCAGAAATTCTAGATGAAATACTGTAAAACAAAGTTATACTCTATGTCTGGAGCAATTAATATGTGATATGATTTAATTTACTCTTTTTTTTTACTACCAGAGTAAAACTGGCTTATTTTTCATGCACAGTTCTATGAGTATTAACACATATTAATACAACTACAATCAGGATATAAAACATTACTCTCAACCCAAAAATCTCCATCATGCTACCCCTTTGTAGTTTCACTACCTCCTTACCTCAAATCTCTGGCAACCACTGATATTTGGCCTCACCACCATAGTTTTGACTTTTCCAAGATGTCAAATAAATACACGATACAGTGCATAACTCTTTGAAACAGGCTTTTTTTTTTAACACAGCATAATGCCTTCAAAATCCATCTATGTTGGTGTGTATATCAATAGCTACTGCCTTTTCATTGCTGAGCAGTATTCCATTGTATGGGATGTACCATAATTTGTTTATCTACTCACTCATTGAAAGAGTTTGGGTTATTTCTATATTTTGGCAATTATGAAGAGAGCTATGATAAATATTTGTATATAGTTTTTGTGTGAATGTAAGTTTTCACTTTTCCAGGGTATATACTTCAAAGTGGGAATGCTGGATCATACAATAGATTTATATGTAGCTTATAAGAAATTGCCATTCTGCTTTTCAAAGTAGCTGTGCCATTTTTGCACTCCCATTAGCAAAGTATGAGAACTGCAGTTACTTCACACCCTTCTTTGAATCCTGTATTGTCATGTTTGCTTTATTATTTTTTGTTTCTTTTGCAGCTATTTTTCTATGTAAGTGGTGGTATCACCTATGGTTTCATTTGCATTTTTATAATGACCTATAATGTTGGACCATTAATGTTGGTCATCTTTTCACATGCACATTCCCATCTCTATATGTTCCTGTGAAGTGACTGTTCACTTGCCCATTTTTAAAATTGAGTTGTTTGGTTTATTACTATTAAACTTAAGTGATTTTTATATATTGCAGCTCTAACTACTGTGTCAAATATGTGATTTGCATAATGAAAAACAATAATATAAGTAGCAAACCTTAGGAAGCGATGAGAGATTAATGTTAGTAGACATGAGTTAATTCCTCATCAAATGAAAATGTGAACATAGTGTGCAGTTACAAGGTAATAGAGAAAATACAGCAATAATTTTTATTTGTCATTTATGCAATTTTAAATTGTTCAAACTTCTACATGCATGTGTTAAATTAGTAAGTATATATACATATATCAAAATATAGTTTTACACTATTGATAGTTAAAAGTATGGGAAAATAAAAAAGTTCTGGGGGAAAAGCATGGAGAAAAAAATTGCAAAGAAAGTGGAAGAAGGGCAGATAAAGGAAAAGAGGTAGAGAAACAGATTTGCACTGACAGAAAGACAGTAAAAAAAGGGACATCAATGATGTAAACTGACTTTTATGGATTTAATTCTCAATTTATGTCCTTTTGGGATATTGCACTTAGAAAATTTTTCAAACATTTTGAAATATTGCAAAAATCTTGTGAAATGTTTTACATCTGAAGGATGAAAATCCAACTTTCAAAGTGAGATATTACTTGCTGCCAGTGAATATTTTTAATCAAACAAAAAAGAGAAATATATGTAAAAATTCAACCTTTACAATACTGGCTAGAGAATGTAAGTTATTCACAAAAGGATAGCATTAGAAAATCATTAGAAAATTCCTCTGAATACTGATGACATAGGATGGAAGCCTTTCTAAATACACCCCCTTTTTCTTTTGTAACCGTTATCAATGAATTCCATTGATGCATTTCTAAGTTCATAAACACTTTCCATGAGTATCTATCTCTCATGTAGCCCTCATCAAGGAACTATAGGAAAAAACAGAAATAATGATAACTCTGTTTTATTATTTGAATTAAATATTTGGTAACTCCTTTAGAACCTATAGTTGGAGAGTAGATTTGTGGCAGGAGGAAAGAAGTAAAGAATCAGTTTCACATGGTAAAACCTAACTCTATAGATCTGAGCAAAAATTATAGCATCTTAGGACCACTGGGAAACTTAGGACCAAAATATAATATTTTAGGACCCAGTTATTGTGTTGGCTTCAGTGAAAACTTGGCATCAAATGGATAGTCTCACTAGAGGGTGACTTTTTAATTCATTTCTACATCCAGTACAAGAATTTTAACAGTTAAAATGAAAGTGTAATTGGACAATCATGGGAAGAAACTCAGGCTTCCCAAATCTACTAAAGAAGAAAGCTGTACAGCTAGTTGGGAGGCCTTCTAACCACTATTACTTCCAATTGTCCCACGGCAATAAGTGGACTTCTGACCTAAAAATGAGTGGCAAATTGCTTGGACTCCATGAAGCAGAGAATAAATAAATGAACTAATTTTGGTAAGTAGAGGCCCTACATTTTTTTATTACTTTTTTCTCTCCTTGAGGATGAAGTTGAATTAGCTATGAGTTCAATATATTTAGTTTCCAGCTATTTTCAAGCTTGTTTCAATTTGCTTTCAAATGTTCGTCAATGAGGAAATGTTCTACATACCTAGTATAGACCTACAATAAAAAATGTGCCAGTGTTCTAGGGTTAACCATATTTTTCCTAAATCACTGCTTCAAGGTTTTGTCAACTATCCGTGATAATGCTCTAAATTTTGTTTCAGCAAATCACTGCTTCAAGGTTTTGTCAACTATCCGTGATAATGCTCTAAATCTTGAAACTGAGCAACCATGCCATAACATTTCAAAAACAGGTCACAGTAAGTTTTTCAAATATATTTGTTTTTGTTTAAAGCTGCTGTGTGAATGATTATAGTTAAAGCCAATGAATGACTCCCAGCTAGAGAACAAACCCACACAAAGGAAATGATGGATTATGGACCAAGTTGACGTAATTATTTTTAACTTGTTTACCTACACACAAACATCAACAGTATAAATATCTCATGTGCCTGTTTCTCTCCCAAACACTTAAAATTTTAAGAAAAGAAAAATTCATCCCCCTTCTGGGGATCTACCCAAAGAACTTGAAAACCTTTGTCCGCAAAGACTTATGTACCCCAATGTTCATTGCAGCACTGTTCACAGTGGCCAAAACATGGAAACAACCAAAGGTCCCTGCGACAGATGACTGAATAAAGAAGCTGCGGTGCATATACACAATGGAATATTACTCAGCTGTAAGAAAAGATGAAATATTGCCATTTGCAACAAAATGGATGAACCTGGAGATCATCATGCTAAGTGAAATAAGCCAGACAGAAAAAACAAAGAACTGCATGACTTCACTCATATGCGGAATATAAAACTGAAAGCAAAGAAAAAAAGAAATGAACAAACAAATAACCCATGGACACAATCGATAGTTTAATGTTTATTTGGGGACGAGTGGGTTAGGGAGGGGAGAAAGGGGAGGGGGCGGGAGAGGAGGGGGGGAAGCTAAATATAAGGTGATGGAAAGAGAACTCACATTAGGTGGTGAACTTATTATACATCAAGCTGACAATGCACTGTGGAATTGTATGCCTGAAACCTATGTAATCCTTGCTAACAGATGTCACCCCAATAAGTCTAACAATAAAAATGAATTAAAAAAAAAAAGAAAAATTCAGAGTAACAGCATTAAATTAATGTAATGGTTAATATTTGGCTAAAGCTAAATTAAAGCTCACAATACAAAAATGCTACTGACTGCTGTACTACAAGTTAGAGTTTCAGCAGTCTAGTGGTGTGACACCCTGGCCACTTCTCTCTATTTAAACTATCATATCTCCTCTGTTTCTTTGTGATATCATTTAACCTTTACTCAGTGCAAACATTTGCATTTTAAGCCCACGTCTGCTTACCTTTTCTCAATCCACTGCAAGTGGTACATTATTCCACCTCAGTGCTCTTTCACAATATCAGATCCCAATTTTGTATTTAGCTTAATAAATTAAAGTCTTAATCTATGAAAATGTCAATAGAAATTTGTCACTATCAATTTGTGTAACTGTTAATAAGTCAAAAGTGAAAATAATATTCAGATAATGAATAATATCATGTTGATATTAGGATCTAATAGTAGATATGCTTAGAACAAAAATTCAAATATGAATATAGCAATAGATAATAATTACTTTAACATTAGGAAATACTAAGATAATTACAAATATGCTTACCAATATATTAAAAGCTAAATGCCATCAATTTAGTAACCACTTATTTTGAACAGAATCACAAAACTAATACTAAATCAATAATTAAAATAATTTGGGAATACAAAATATTAATTGTTCATTGGTAATCTAGAAAATTTTTAAATTGATTTGAAAACTAACATTAAAGTAAAGTGTTAGTGTTTTCAATAGTATAGGATGTGTGGATAATCTAACATTTCCTGACAATGCATATATGGGATTTGATTTGAGAAACACAAGATTAAACAAATTTTAGGAGTCACCAGTGAGCAAACAATTTTAGAGTCTGAAGTCAATGTATTCCTTAAAGACACATGCCAACAGCTGGGAAAAATGCCTCCACAGATGTAAGGATCCCACTTTTCCTGACTCATTTCATCAATTTATTTCTAACTGAGCTAAAACAGAGATAAATATTAAGTAACTCATTCATATGCAAATTCTGCAAAATTAATTAAAGTCAGTCAGCTATAGCAATTTTAAACATCCATGTAGATATAATTCTTGGTACTTGTAACATATTATTTAGAAATAAGAAAGACCAGAGTTTACCTAATCCTGATAATCTTATGTAGCATAAAAAATACAATTTACGTTCTACATTTAGCACAGTATATCAGCTCCAAATGGATTGTGTGTAATTTAGAACTCTAATTCTAACTCTATAACTCTATGTCTGAAAAAAATGTTTCCACACAGGCAGTGAATATGATGAAGTTTAGTGCAGCTATGCTTAAATATATGGAAGGGAGTTTAACACTTTCTTAGGCTTTTATTTAGGAGACAGTCTCAGAGAGGAAACTTTGAAGCCAATATAATATAAAGGAATAAGCATGTGTAAAGTACACAGGACTTGGATTTTAGCAGAGGTGTTTTATTGTAAGTTCTGTTACCACCACTTGCTTGTTATGCAATGCTAGGCCAACACAGAGAATAAAGAGAATTAAATGTGTAAAGTAATACATAATGTTACTTTTTTTGCTCAATTGCAAAACCTAATTTTGATCATTGTTCTTTATGAGATAAAAAAGGTGATATATTATTCCTAAGTTTTTAGTTTAGTAAACTAGAGCAGATGTTTTTCAGTAAAAACATCATCCATAGTGGAAACAAGAAGCCCTATCTTTTCTGCTTTTTATATAATGCTTTATGATATAGGATAAAAGTACTTTTGTATTTTTGAAAAGAAAGATTACTTTGCATTCATAATATTTACTGACCTCCAGACATCAACATAACAAACATTTGTTGAACTTCTCCTCTGCTGTAACCATTGGGGTAAGTAATAACAATGATATTAATGTGTTAAAAAGACCCAATTATTGTGGACCTGTAAATTTAATAGGGAACAAGATACACATAAATATCTACTTAGGAGCGAACATCAGGCAAACATAATGGAGTAGCTACAAAATGCTATGGAAAAACAGAAAGCATTTCCATGTTGGGAAATCTTGGTTAGTGTCCATGCAAGATGTGGCATTTAACCACTTTTAACTTGTGGGGTTACATGCATATTGTAAAATACATTTGATGTGAAAGAAATCATAAGCCCAAGAAATTGAAATGAGAGATTTTATGCTTAGAGAACAGTGTATCATTTCATATGGAGTGATTTTGAGGTTCTTCAAAATGTTTTGTCGGCAACATGGTTGAAAATAGGCTAATGTCTAATCATGAAAAAATAATTTAAGGAATTCCTGAAAGTTAATTTAAGGAATTTCTATTTCAGATAAATTGAAATTTATATTTTTGAAGAGCAGAAGATCATTATAAAGTCTGATTTGTCACCAAACTAGGAATGGTAGAAAGAAGAAAATAGACAAGAACATAATACATAGTCAGAATCTACAGAATGCCTTGTTGATGAGCTGTACGATACAGAGGGAGAAATGCATTAGATAATATTGAAGTATAGATTGTGGGTAGCTCATAAAATGGTGGTACTGTTACAAGGAGAGCATAAGGAAAGAACAGACATAGAAAAGAGAAGAGGGAAATGATGAACAAATGAGTGCTGAGAAGAAATCATTAAATTGGTACCACATTTATTTGCTAGAATACGATGGGTGGTAAAGAAATTCACAGAACAGGGTGGTTTATTGGAGAGGTGGGAGCATTAGTGCACAGTTAGACTGTACGACATTATTAGTATATATGTCAAATTTCAGCCTACTTGTGTCTGTATTCTTTCAGATGTCACCAAAAAGGTACATCAAATGTGAAGAAAACCCCAAGCATGAGGGCTGTCTAGAAAATATCCAGCCATGTAATGTGAAAAATTGAGGTATTAGTGGCTGTTTTTGTTGTTGTTGTTTTGTTTTGCTTTTCCTAACAGCCCTGGTATGAATAAAATGGAATTTCATGCCATCATTAAGGTCCTCACAAAACAAGGGAAAACACCTCAAACCATTTTTGAAAAGATGTTAGCAGTTTACAGGGACTGATGCCCTGAGAAATCCATGTTCACAAGTGGCATAGCTGTTCAAGCAAGGCAGAGAGTCAATTGAAGATGACTTCCGTCCAGAATGCCCTGTTGAGGCCACTTCCTCAGACATTGTCAAAAAAGTAGAAATACCTATAGTGAAAGATGCCAGATTGAATTAAAATCAGCTTGCAGAAATGATTGGAGTATCACCTACTATCATTTTGAATATTCTCCATCAGAATGTAAGGATGTCATGTCAGTGCAAGATGGGACCTGAGAATGCTCACGCCACTTCAAAAACAAAAGTTCATTGAATGTTCACAACTCGATGCACTGTTGTCTTTGGACCTCTGCAGAAACCACAGAAATGAAATTTTAAACAAGCTGTCACTGCAAATGAAAGTTGGGTTCATCACTATGAGCCTGAGTAAAAGTAGGAGTCCATACAGTGGCATGAAAAAGGCATGCCATCCCCTAAGAAGTGCAAGGTGTCACAACTGGCTAGAAAAATCATGGCTATTGTTTTGTGAGACAGGGAGGGTATCCTGTTGGTCAATTACCAAGAAAAGAGTGTTACAATAACTGGAGAGTACTATTCTAGCCTGCTAAAACAGTTAAAACAATCTGGGAAGGAGAAGAGAAGAGGAAAATGGATGAAAGAAGTGCACAAGAACAATGTAGCACTGGCTGTTCTTTGCTACTGTGGCTCCCAAATGTTGAAACCCCCTCACTAGAGTCCAGACCTGGCACCATTTGATTATTTGTTTCCAAATATGAAAAGATAGCCACAAGGGAATAAACTTACAGGTGATGAAGAGGTTAAAGCTGCAATTTGAGGGCAAAAACAGAACATTCTTTTTTGAGGGTATAAATAAACTTATTAAAAGATCTGAAAAGTGTATTAGCGTTAAGGGGGAATATATTGAAAAGGAAAAATAATAAAGAGTTTTTTAACATTCTTCCCCTTTATTCTGTGAATTCATGAGCACTCTTCTTATATGAAGAACTCCCATAAATCAATAAAGAAAAAGGATAAGAATCCAATGTAAAATGTCAAAAGATACAAATGGGTAGCCGACAAGGAGAATGAACTAGTAAGTAGTAAATATGAATAGATGTTCAACATCAGCAGGAAAGAGGGAAGTACAAATGAAAACCTACTTTAGATATTTCCTCACATTTTTAAAAATACATTTTTGGCAAAAATGATAAAACTTTTATATTCCACTGATGAAGGCTACTACTTTTTAGAGAAATTAGCAGTATCTACCTATTCTGAAGAGTGTGTATCTACAATTCAGAAAGCAGACTTATAGGTATATACATCAGACAAAGGCTCACACACATTCATAAGGTACTATTTTTAAAAATATTATAGTAGCAAAATTTTTTAACTTAAATGTCTATCAAAAGAACAGGTAAATAAGTTTTTACATAATAACACATTAAAAGTTAAACAACAATGAAAATACATTCACAGCAACTGAATATTCAATATGGATAAATTAAAAATATGTGGGGCCAAATAGGTTTTTCTCTGTACAATGATGCCATTTGTACAGAGAGAAAAACAAGCAAAATGAGACTACCTACTATATAGAAATTGATAAACATTACAATTTTATTAATGGTTTCTGCTGTTGAAAAGTAAAAGCGACTCAATTATTTTATTTCTTAGTGAGAATGTGTACGTTTCATATGCATTTATATATAATATACCAGGGTGCCAAAAATATAGACACATTTTAAGTGATATTGTCTATATTACAGATGTCTATATTATTTTTCTAAGTTGAATGACGGTAGCAATGCGTAGTATGATGTTCACTCAAAAGATGGCATTAGTCAAATGAATGCTAGTATCACCATGTGTCAGGCAGGACAGTCACAGAATATGACACAAGCGTGGTTGTCATTCCAGGAGCACAAGACCATTTATCAAGACAATGGATACGATGAAGAGGGCAAGTGAGTTTCCCTCGTGTTCTCCTGACTTAACACCCCCTGACTTCTAACTATGGGGACCTTAAAGGATGTGGTGTACAGTAGAAAACTGGCTACACTGGTGGTAATTTGGAAAGAAATTGAAATGGCATGCGCAGTGATACAAGAGGGCACTTCGGTCAGTGTTGCTCAAGCAGAAGTTCACCGTAATCAGAAGTGTCTGGATGCTGATGGTCACCACTTTGAGCTCCTCTTGTAATTGCAAGTGTCAAACATGACTTGTAGTCATCTTTTGTTATCAGTATATATTGAGTATGATCATTTTAATACAGTTTTTTCCTTTTTAAAAATGTGTATATAATTTTGGCAACCTCCGTATACTTTATATTATATATAGTTTATATATTATACATAAAATTATATATCCTTTATATAATTCTACATGTCTTCGGTATTTCATAATACCTTAAATGGAAATTTGGTGAGTACTATAATTTTTTACATGAAGCTTAGGGTCAAACAGAAAGTAAAAATGAAAATTGTAGAATAATGAAAACAATGGATGATTTGCCCTCAAACCAGTTTCAATCCTTCTCTGCCACTGAAATCTTGATAATATTTTTGTTGCCTGCCTGTTTTGAAATTTTGGTAACATTTTCCACCTCTTTAGGCCTGTTTGGGAAGACATATAAGGAGATAAAATCAAAGTACAGGCAAAGGCTTTTTAGTTTTTCATATAAGAAGATACTCTTCTAAGGAAAAAGAAAACATAATTTAGACATAGGAGTTTTGAACTGCTCAGTCTAATGTTTAAAATTTCTGAGTAGAAGGTACAATGAAAACATGTCATAAATGGCATGCATTATTCATTTATCGTTACTTTCATTTTATTATGGTAAACTTCATGTGTGATTATTATTCCTCACTCTCTAAGTCTCCAGTGGGTATGCGAAGTCGATTTTTAGATTTAAGTAGCAGGTCGACTACATCAAATACTGCTGAAGCATTGAGTAAAATGAAGACTGAAAAACATTCATTGGTTTGGAAACATGAAAGCCACCTCTGACTTTGGCAAAACAGTTTTGTTGAAGTGGTTGGGTGGATTAGGAAGAGAAACTGGAGAAGTGTTGAAAAGTAAAAGGAAAGTCAATACAAAGATATATGTAGAAAAAGTTTAGATGTAAAGAAACATAAAAATATATAGTATAATCTGGTAGCAAGAGGGCTATGAGGGATTCATGGAGGTTTTCTCATTTTATTTTTAATAGGAATTAAAAGAATATGTTTTTCTCCTGATCCAGTAGAGAGAAAAGTTTGTATGTGGATGTTTCACAACTATTCCAGATTTAACATTTCCAAGTCGATCCTGCTTTCACCTCTAAATCAATTTAGAGAAGCTCTGTTTACCGTGTCTAAAACAAAAGTCATCCTAGATTGCTTATCCCTGGTAGTTTCTATATACAGTTCACCAGGGAATGCTATAAAATTTTGCTCCTAAATTATAAAAGTCCTTCTACTCTTGCCTATCCTACCACTAATGTCCTAATTCTGATAGTCACTGAATAATTTTCACAGCTTCTATTTGATCTCTCTGGCTCGAATGTTACTCTAATATCTTACAACTACATTGCTGCCAAATCACTTGCTAATACGTATGTCAATTATGTCCTTAAATTCCTCTGATAGTTTCCCAATAATCGAACCTAGTTGCTAAATTGAGCTTCGTGGAATAGCCCACCAGTGTTCTTAAGCAATAGTCCTATTTATATACCCTCATACATACTATACTACTTTAAATACTGCTTCAACTCAGCTAAAGCTGCCTCATTTGACTTGACTGTTACTATTCTTGAAGTTTTCAGCTCGGCTATAACTCCCCCTGGAAGTTTTTATGACCTCAACTTCACCTGTGTTCCTGTGGTAGGCAGGATCTTACAATGGTCCACCAAGGTTTTCTGCCTAATTCTCAAGACTATAAATATGATAAGAATTCATTTATATCCTGATTATGCTAATTAATGAGACATTCTATGGATGTAATTAATGTTACTAATTAGGTAACTGAGTTAATCAGAAGAGTGATTATCGAGGTTGGGCCTAATCTGACATCAGGAGCCCTTGAAAAGCAGAGTTTTCTCTGGCTGGTAGCACAAGAGGAAGTCAGAAAGATTACAAGCACGAGAAGACTTCAACACACCATTGCTGACTTGAAGATGGAGGAGACCACATGATAAGGAATAAGAGAGGTCTCTAGAACACTGACTGACAGCCGACAAGGAAACAAGAACTTCAGCAGTAAAACCACAATGAACTAAATTCTGCCAGAAATTTCAATGAGCTTGAAAATGGATTATTCCTTAGACCATTGGTTCCCAAGGGGTGGTATGTGTACCCCAGGGGTATGTGCTGGGTCATTCAGGGGTGCATGAAAAATAATCAGTAATGGCAAAAAAAAAAACAAATTAAAAAAAAAGCAAAACATTATTATGAAACAATAAATGTTTATTTTGAATTATCCTTAATGGAGACGCTTCAAAAATAATCATATCCCACTAGCAAATGTTTGGTGAGGGCATGGCTATGAACCCTTCCCCCAAGCTACTCTTCTACCAATCATTAAGCAGAGTTTCAAACAATCCATTTGCAACATTTCTAGAACTTCTGCAAACATATAAATACATCCATAACTAGAGTGTTTCATCAGTTTAGTTATTGACTGAGTAAATGTAAATGCATTGTCTTTAATCGTGATTCTTTTCAAGTATATTTTTTATTTCATGTTTAAATATTTGATCATTATCAATATTTAACTGTGTTACAAATATTATAAAATTAAAATGTGGTTTGTATTTAGTGTAGTAATTTTTCTTTCCTAACATATTTATTTCTACTATTTCACATAAAGATAGGCCCTGAACAAAAGTGTCAGTATTTAGAAGGATCTGTTTTAAAAACAAGGGGTACAAATTTATAGATATGGGTGTCAAAGGGGTACACAAGTGGAAAAAGTTTGGGAAGAACTTCCCTAGACCTTCCATATAAAAGCCTGGAATGGTAGATACCTTGATTTTTGGCCTTGTCAGACTCTCAGCAGAAAATTTGATATAGCCTGCCCAGACATCTAATTTAAATAACTCTGAGATAATAAATGGGTGCTGTTTTAAGCTTATTATGTTTGCAGTGATTTGTTATGCAGAAGCTGAAAACTAATACAACTCTATACTTATGGAACCAGGCTTACATTGACTCCCTTGCATTCCATGTTTATGGTATTCTCTCCTCAATTAGCTTGTAAACTAAGGATAGAACTCATGTTTAAATGATATTTGTATTCTCAGCATCTAGCATAACAGTTGACACATGGGTGGGAAGCTACTCAATAAGTATCTATTGAACATCTGGGGTGGGTGGTGTACTATGTTAGTTCCTGTGGGAAGCAAAGACTGAGATGGAGTTAGGAGTGCAAAGAGTTAATTGAGATGGGCAGGGATGAATGCCTGCCAAAGCTAAAAAACAAAACAAGTTGGATTGGGCACAGAAGGATCTCAGGCTTCAATTCATATCTGAAAAAATCATGGCCAACCCAGAGCATTGAATCTGGAACTCCAAAACAATGAGAACCTTTAAGAAAAGTTCCATGTTGAGATAAATGACCAGATCCGGCATCTCTGCCTGATTAGTCACTGGTTAGGGGCTACCTGGGGAGAGTACTGCCTTGCTTGAAAGCTGTAATGGATCTCGAAAGTGCCCAAACTGCAAGCTGTCTGCTAACTGTGCTTGCAGGTGAATAGCAAGTTCTTGCCACAAGAAAGATCTAAGCAATGTACCTTCACAGCCACCACACTGTATAAAAGATTGTTGTACCTTAAATAAAATATTAACATAAGCTCTACTCACGTAAGTGAAACTAGGTTTTCTTCCGGAAAGAATTCAATGAAGGACTCCAAATTGATAATCTCCATGCCCTTAAATTTTAGTTAAGAATCAACAGACTATTTTACAACACAAGTTGTAATGATTATACTAACTCCTAATACTGATGGTTGTGCTTTTTTTTTTTTTTTTTTTTAGAGCAGGGAATTACTAGTCAATTATAATTAAATTATATCAAAACTTCCTCAATGTTTTGGCAAAGTAAATATTTTCACCTCAAGGACACAGGTTCAACTAACAGAACAATTTGCTTTAATAAACACCAATGATGATTTTTGAAGGAGTTTGTTTTTCTTGGCATCATTAACATGAAATTTAAAGAGAAAACTATTTTCTTAGCATTCTCTGTCTGAATTCATATCTCTCTGTTCTTAAGACTGTCTTTTCCATTCATTTCAACAACTCTAGAATTAAACAGGTGTGAATTCTAAGCAAAACTATTCAAACCTTCCATTATCATTTCACTTGCATCAAAAAGAATTAGAAGTCTTTTTTAAAATTTTTTTTAAGAAGACAGTTATAGAGGAGTTGAAAGTTTGGCAAGGTACTAAAGGAAGAGTCATCTTCCAAGGCAGCTGCCAAACGGTTTTCCTCACGACTCATTTGGGAGTATCAACAACACATCAGTGGATATGTAATAAGTAAGGGTACATTTTTTTCTCCAAACCTTCCATGGTCCTGAGTGGAAAAATAACCAATAAAAACTGTTCTCAGAAAAGTCACTTTTAGAAAGAATTTATCAAATGGCATTTTCACAACCATAAAAGCCTGGATGAGACTTAATGACTTCTGATACCCTGAGTGATGTTGGTTTCCTGCCACCAACATCTCCCCACCCAGCTCTGGCTTGGGGAGATTAGAATACACCTTAATTGACGTATTGAGGTTAGTTGTATCACATTAGATTTAAATATATGATCATAAAGTTTTAGTAGAATTTTTTAACACAATTTTTAGAGGTATAACAAATATAATAAAAATTCACTTTTAATCTCCTTTATCAGAATTCATTCTAACTCTGGCTTAGATTGCTACTTACTTACTTATCAGGAAAAAAAAATCAATTTAAGAGAAAATCTAACAGTTTTCCATATCCATTATCAGTAGTAAAGATGGAAGCCCCAATGTTGGCACGTCCCTAGCAAGAACCCTACCCTGCCTTCACATCAACCACATTTTCTTAATCTTTTTAGTCTCCAGCCCTGATGATGCCTCAGTCTTCTCTTCCCTCACATCTTGACACCTCTTCATGTGTGCCCACTCTCAGCTTATTTCTTTTCAGTTAGAAGAACAAGGCCATCAGAAGAGGTTTTTCACATGCTCCCATTTCCACACCTACCAACCTACCTGCATACACACACTGAACCCTATACATACACTGCCTTCCCTCCCATTGTTATAGATGGCTGTCCCTTAGTTCCTCCGCAAACCAAACTTTTCACTGGGGCACCAGCAATTTTCCCCCTTTTGTTTCCTCAAGGACATAGCTGCACAACTCTCCCTATTCTCCTGCAATGGATCAGTGTCTCTCTCCACTAAATCATTCACATCAGCATAGAAATGCAGTGTTTTAGCTTCCATCTTAAAAAAATAAAGAAGTTCTGTTGAACTGACAACCTCTTCTAGCAAATACTCTTTTCAACAGTGAAAACCCTAAAATCATATATTAATAGCTCCTCCCCATCTGCTTTCTCTCCTCTCTTTCTCTTCAATCAGGCTTTTGTATCCACTACACTGAAAGAGCTCTGGTGACAGTCAGCATTATTAATCAAATAATTCTCAGTTTTTATCTTAACATATAAACAGAATTTATCATAGTTAACACTTTCTCAGACACCTCCTTCGCATGCCTTCTAGGGCACTCCTCTTCTTCAGTTCGCCTTCCATCACACAAGCTACCTTGTCTGTCTCTCTGCTGTTTTTGCCTTACCTTCCACATTTCTAATGTTGGAGTACCCAGGGCTGAAGACCTTGGATATCATTTCCTTTCTATCTACACACACCTCTTAAAATATCTATTCTCAAGGGTATAAATAGTAGCTACATTCCAAGGAACCCCAAAATTATACCTCTATCCAGCTCTCTTTCACAAAACGCTAGAATGTTGAGTCCAACTACTTCTCACCTCTACTTGGATTGTTTAATGAGAATCTCAAACTTACCATGTGTAAACTGAATCCTGATCTCCCCCCTTCATGAAAATTGATCTTTCCTAAATTTCTCCCAATTTAGCCCATGACAACATTTTTCTACTTGCACCAAAAAAACTTGGATAACTTTAATTCTTTCTTTCACACTCCCCATCAACCAACCAGGAAATCTGTTGACTCTACCTTCAAAATGTATTCAGAATCTGTCCCTTCACTCACTGCTATCCTAACATAAAGCTACCATTATCTCTCCCGGTTTATTACAATAGACTCTTAACTAGTCACTCTGCACCTACTCTTGAACCTCTACAGCTTATTTTCAAACAAGCAAGATCATATTTCTTCTCTGGTTAAAATACTGGAATAGTTTCCTATCTGACTTATATTAGTCAGAGTTCTGCAGAGAAACTGAACCAATAGAACAAAACCAATTGAACAGAGAATTGAAGCAAAATAAAGATTTATTTTAAGGAATTAGTTCATGTGATTGTGAGGACTGGCAAGCCTGAAATCTAAGGGGCAGCCCAGCAGGCTGGAAACTTAAGCAGGAGTTGATGTTGCAGTTGTAATGTTGAATCTCTTCCCCAGAAAACCCAAGATTTTGCTCTTAAGGCCTTTTATCAAACTGGATGAATTCTACCACATTATTGAGGGTAATCTCCTTTAAAGTCAACTGACTATAGCTGCTAACCTCATCCACAAAATACTTTCACTATACCTAAGTTAGTATTTGAGTAAATACCTGTGTACTATTATTACAAAAAAAGAGGGTCTCTGTCTACACGCAGGAAATAATTCAAGCGTGAGCCTAAATCAAAAGCAAAAGTAATCTATTGAATAGCGATCTACTCCATAGGCAGAGCAGAGGTTGCCTCTAAGCAAGAGATAGCCCTGATCCTCCCTGCAGCTGTGGTTTCTATTTAAGCTTTTTAGAGTAGGAATAAGGGGGAGAAATATAGGGTCTGGCACAAATAATGCCCCTTTTTTATGAGCCGGTAATCTATACCAAATGTTTTATTACAAAAGCATAAGCATGGAATTCTATAACACAACAATATCACACTCAAGCACACTTTAGGTGACATTTTAGGTGAAATGTTCAAATTGCTGCCCATCTAATGGTGTAACTTCTGCTGGACCCTGTAATCCTATTAGTTCCTGGAAGGGGTGAGATTTCCCAGGAATTGGGGATATATGGCACTGAGGGCAGTGTTATTTAGAGTGAAAATATATTATAATGACCCTATAATGTGGCTAAAGATTAATTGGAGGTGGCTTATGTCACCATCTTGGTTTTGGACAAGTCTGGCTGATCTTCTTGTGTCATATTGATTTACTGATTCTCCAACTGTCGGTTAATGGTTTCTTGGAGGTCTTGCCCCCATTCTATCTCACTATACCCTAGTCAAGATGATGCATAAACTAACAATCACATTACTGAAAGCTAAAATCCTTAAAACCACCTAAAAAGCCCCATATAATCTAGCCCTATGCAGCTCCAGCCACAATGGCTTCTTTGCATCTTTTCAAACTCATGAAGTACATTCTTTCTTTAGGAACAATTGTCATTTCTTTTGAAATATTCTTCTCCAAGGCTTTGAAATGCTCCTTCTCACTTTGCCCAGAGTTTGCTCAAATACCACCTCCATTTGGCTCTTTTCTGCTTTATTTTACTCCATAGCATTTTGTCATCACAATGTGACATTCCTTCTGTGCTTGTTTATTGTCTATCTCTTCCCACTAAGATCTAAGCTCTAGAAAGGCAGGGACTGTTGTTATAGTCACTAAAATCAGTGTTTGAAACATAGTAACTATTTAGTAATCATCTTTTGAATTAATTTATATTTTTAAACATATCATAGGGACTTCTATAATGATTTAACTGAAGTATTTCCAGTGAGTGCAGTGAATGGACACTGGCTTATAGATTAACAAAGCTGAGCTCTAATGGTAGCTCCAAAACTCACATTACTTTCCCTATGGTAAATCACTTCACTATGCCAGGACATAGACTTCCCCTCACAGACTTCCCCAACTGTAAAACAAGAGTATCCATCCAATTGAGAAATCTCATCTTGTTCCTTTCCTCCATATTATATTTAAATAGGACATCAAGACATATTACAAGCCAACAAATTGGAAAAGTCTATACATTTCCTAACTATTATAAAGCATAGGGAAATTTCCCCCTAACTGAAGAAGTATAAACGCTGTAAATTAAAGCATGGGATAGGGAGTTATGTATGCCAACAAATTAAGAATGCCTTCCCAGTTGTTATCCACCTTCATTCCAATATTAGACTCACAGGACCACGTATTACTACAGTTGCCGGCACACTTGGAAGGCCTACTATTTATTTCAGAAGCTAAAGACAAACACTGCAGGCTTTATTAAGTCCATCTCTTCATAAACACACTGTTTTTTTTTTCTTCCATCCTTAAGAGCATTCTTCTTTCCTTGGCTTCTATGTAATGTGGTTTCATATTTTAGTTTCCCCTCCTTATGGTCCCTGAATACCTATTGTTTTTCTGGAATACAGCAGCAGTTACATATACTCCTAAGTAATGACTTTGTTTGGAGCTACCCCAAGGCCTTGTGAACTCCATCATAAGAACCCCTGCAGGTCTTACCTGCCTTTCTTTATAGGAAGTAATAACCTGTGTCACTAATTGGCCATTTCAGCAATCATCCATGACCCATTTTCTCTTTCACAGTCTCTCTCATTATGAGTATCCATTGTCCATAAGACTTTAAATCAATATAGTCAATACTTTACAACTCTTAACCCACAATCAGTATTAGAGGTTTGTACAACATGGCAGTGCATTTTCTTTTGCCCTAGAAACTTTCATTTCCTGTGACAGTGAGAGAAAGCAGAATCTTACAAATCAATATCTCAGATGTTGAGTTTCTTTAATCCTTTCAGCTCTAGGAAAGAAATCATGTCAGTTATAGCCATCATATGAATTTATACAGGGTTTTACTTTCACTAGCTTAACAATAGATTTAATTTCTAAACTATTCAGAAAAAAGATTTGGCGTTCAAAGTTCAGCTTGGTTCTAACTGCAGTCACAGGCCTAAGTAAATGGGTGCTAATACAAAAGAAATGCATAGAGACCAATTAGAGGGAAAATCTAAGAATGAATACATCCACAAAAGGCTTTAATTGAAGTTAAACTCACATTAGAGAAAACCATTATGTGAACAAGGCAAGATGAAACAGTCATTAACAATGCAGGTGTGCTGGACAATGAGTCTTAGCCTGTTAAGCAATGCAGACCAGTCCTGTGAACTCTGTCTCTGTGTCTCTGCTCTGACACAATTTAAGAAAAGAGAAGAAAAACTGTGTGTTTGAAGACTGAAAGAATACATTGCTAATTCTAGGTTATTTCTCACTTTCGCCTTTCAAATTTATATGAAATTAATAAAATTAAGGTTCTAGAGAAATAATTTTAAATACTGAAAAAAAACTCACTGGTCTCTACGGCCTCAAATTCCCCCCAACACATCTGCAAAATATGGCCATTTTTGGATGACTACTAAATTCAGGACCTTGTCCTAGATCTATGACATACATTAGTACAATTAAACATTACAGATAACCTGCAAGGTAAGCCTCACTATTTGATTTTATGGATTCGAGTACCAAGGTTCAGAAAGGGTAAGACAATTGACCCAAGGCCATACAGCTAATTAGTGAAAAAGCTCTTTGCAAGCTTTGGCTTACCGGACTCCACTGTGGATGTTCTTTCTACTGCTCTGCATAAATATGAGTCACAACTGAGATTCAGGGAGAGAGACTGCATTTTGCCGTGTACAATGTACACTTTTTTGCCCAAAATTATAAAGGAAAAATAAGGATGTGCATTATACATGGGTAGTACTAATGCTGTATCTATATAAATGTTTTTGAGTCCTTTATTTATACTTATGAGTTAAGAGTGTAACTCTAGAAATCAATTACAATATCTGTATTCAAAATAATAACCTGGAATACGATAATCTTTTCTTATAAATAAAAATATTTTATACATAAAACTTCTTAAACCTTGTATCTGTTCTTGTGTTTTGTAATTATTTGTTACATAAAATTTCTTATACCATAATGTTAAAAAACAAATACTAAAATTTCTTTATAATATAAAAATCAAGAACCTAAATATAAACAAATAAATTTTGAATTAAAAAATTAAAACAGAAGTTTTCTTTTCCTTGACAGTTCAAAAATAAGGTAGCTGTTTTCTCAATACAGAGAATTGGGAATATGTGAAAAGGAGCCTCTTTTCCTGTTTCCCCAGATGACAGGGAAGCAGTACCTTGGGCCCAGCTAAAAGACACAACCCAGTGAGATCGCCAAGAAGGTTAAAGAAAACCTCCCCAGGCCTGGCTATTAAGCAACAGGATTGCTGTGGGGGAAGGGAATAACTCACTGACCTTTTGATCCCTAAAATAAGCATCGTTTTCTCCACACATGTGTGTTAGAACATTCTGTAGCCAATCTATTGACACTGTAATCAAGAGGCTGATGCTTGCACAGTACTTCAGAGTTCACAAAGGGTTAAATCACTGACTGCTCTGCATACACTCAAAACAGTTCTGGAGTCGAGGTGAAAACATGATATACTTTTCGGACTCAGTATCCATTTCTGAGAGCCTACTGTGTACTAACTACTCTACTAGGGGATCACACATTGCCAAGTTGTATTGCTACAATACTATTTAGACAGGAAGAAACTTAAGGGTGATTTTACTTGCCCCTGAAGAAAATTAGAAAAGTAAAATCAAAGCATAGATAAATGAATGAATAAACAAAAAAGAACAAATAAATAGTGGGTTTGTTAGGTAAGAAGTTAGTCATGAGCAACAAGAGGAGCAGAAGGTCATCACCGGTGTCCACTTCCCGGGGACCACCCAGACCCAGCCCCTGGAGAAGTTAGCCCAGTCCATTATCAGCTGCCTCCAAGTTAAAAACATAAAGTCATCAGAAAAGGAATGCAACAGAAGGAATTAGTCCCGGTTTATTATTAGCTATCCCTAAATTAAGAAGATAAAGTGATCAGAGAAATGTTGGATGAAGGGGAAAGAGCTCCACAAACAAAAGTCCTGCTTCCCAAAACCATTATAGTTCCGTTTCTTCTTCTCTAGACATAAGTCCTGTTTCCCAGAACTATACCGTTATGTAGCTTTGCTTCTTTCAGAATAAATCACAAAAGAGAGAAAGGGGGAGAAAATTCCACCCAGACGTGAACACCCTCACGCAATGTGAGGAGGCTGCTTCCTTCCCTCTCTTGGGTCAGCCCACTCCATGCCTCCAAGTATACTTTCTTTACCTAACAAACTCTGTCTCTTGACTGAACTCTTTCCTTCAAGAAGACAAGGACCAAGTAAAAAAATCACCATTTCCCCATAACACCTTTATTTATTTGAAAAAGAAAGTGATTTTCTATGTGAAGGCAGTATCCAAACAAGTCTCCCAGCTCCCTATTTCGGTCACATTCCTGGCCTTAAGTGCCATTAACCTAAAAATCAAAGGTCAAAGTGAGAGGCAACAAGCATTTGTTTGAGATCCAAGAGAATAGCTAACTATTCCAGAAAGCACAGATTCAGGTGTTGACTTGGAGGCAAAGGCAAGAAGTATTTATGAGAAAGAAAAGGGGAACATTTATATAAATAGAAGGAAGAAATTTACACAGGTACAGATAGGCTAACCTAGTGATGATAATTCTAAACAATGTCTTTAATTTTCAGACTGATAGTTATATTTGCTTTCTTGTTATCTTCATAAACAGTTATTTGAAAACAATGCCACTTTAGGACTAGTCCAAAGGTTACGCTGTCCGGTTTTAATATTCCAAAGTTTTGAGGATTGACATGTGCAGGGCCGATTCTATGGGATGACAGATGTGTTTATATTATTTTTCACAGTACCTTCTACATAGAATTTTTGGACTTCTACTGAGGAGAAAAACTTAAATCTAGGTCTGATTTCACATCTAAACTTATAGTTAAACCAATAGCATCTGTGTTTGTTTCCTATTACTGCTATAACAAATTTATTTAGGCAACACAAATTTATTATTTTACAGGTCAAAGTGGGCCTTACTGGGCATAAAGTCCAGGGGTCAGCAGGGCTGCATTTCTTTTGGAGGTTTCAGAGAAGAAACGGGTCCCTTGTCTTTTCCAGCTCCTACAGGCCACCTGCAGTCTGGGTGCTATATCCCTTCTTCCATCTTCACAGTCAGCAGTATAGCTTCATTATTCAATCTCTCTATGACGCCGACCACCACTCTTACCTGCCTTTTCCTCTTTTAAGGATTTCTGGATTATACTGCACCCACTTAGATAATCCATAAATAATCTCCCCCATCTGAAGGTCTTTAATAACAACTACAAAGTCCCTTTTCCCATGTAACCTAACATATTCACAGGTACCAGGGGTTAGGACATGAACATCTTTAGAAGGACATCATTATACCTAGCAGACCATATCTGTCTGCAATTCATATTCACTGATCCAGAAACAAAGACTTAAAAGAATTTATAATAAAAGATGCAATTGCCTCTTTTGTATAAAAAAAAATGACAAAAGCACTTTTGAGTTACAAAGTTCTTAGAAATACTGTATAATTTCAAGGTGCAAAATTGTTCAACTTGACATCTAAGTAATGGTTCACATTTGAGCATAACAATACAATAAATCAAAACATCTTTGATGAGGGGAAAAGCAAATGCTACCATAGTAAAATAATTGTCATAAAATTTAAGGCCAAAGATATGCATGAGACAGGGTGGGGGGCATGTATATTACCATGGAATGATTCACCAGCTTAAAATTTAGACTTTTCCCCCTACTATCTGGGTGACTGTAGGTAAGTTACTTGAGAAATTTGTGCCTTGGTTTCTCTATGTAAAATAACTATTTCAATATTATGGCTATGTTTTAGGTTATGAGGATTAAAGATCCTGCCCCTTAAATACCTATCACAGGACTTTGTCCATAGCAGTTGCCAGGTAAATATAACTACTCTATTTTCACTTCTTTGACCTCTGTTTTATTATTATACATGGAACTCCCCATACAAGGATTTCTCCATTATATGGTTAAAATGTACAACATTTATATTCCTGAATGGAATCAGCATCAGGAAAGCTCCCGCAGAGCTATAACTCCTTTCATGATAATACTTTATAAAACTGCCTGATGAATTGTCCAATAACAAATTAAAGAAATAGTCAAGTTTTGGCAATTAAATTACAGAAAGCTCCAAATGTCATCATCACAAAACTAAAAATAGATTAACAGTGGAATGCTAATTCAGCTTAAAAAACACTGACAGGAAGATTTACTGTCTGCAGGCTATCACAGACTACTTAAATACTTTTCCAAGTTGAGCTGGAGGTCAGTTTAATACATGAAGAACTATACAGATCTTACAATGTAAATATAATTACTGACCTACTTTTCCAGTTCTTTTAGGTCATTAAGTAGTTCCTGACACCACTTTTCCAAATCAGCATTTGAAATAAAAAGGTTTCTGATCATACACAAATTACTTCAAGCCTCAATTAAGTTGGATATACAGAACATATTTGTTTTTGAAAATGCATGCTACATAATGAAGACATAGTACATTTCCTAAACAAATCTAAAACAATACAAATTGTAATAAAATAGAATATTATTCTATAAATTAAAAGAAGAATACAATTGTTTATAGAGCATACACTTATTTTGGTTGTCAAAATATCTAAGTGCTGCCTATCTGGACTAACAATTCAACAAAACAAGCTTGCTTCTAGTAGAAAATCTATCAAACATCAAAAAAGAGGACTTCATCAATAAAACAACAGGAATAGATTTTTGGTGTATGAAAAAGTGTATCTTCTATTGCAAAAATCAGTATTTCCACTTATAATATTTATACTTTCATTAACAGTCATGTAAACTGCAAACTCCATCTACAAGCTTTCATATTAATAAATAATTTTCCTTTAATAATACTACTTCCTATTTAAAAGAAAAAAAAACAAAACCTTCTTTATGGTTTCCTGACATATTCTTGAGAAATTTAAGTGAAAGTTAGAAAACTTATTGCACTGTATTTATTTTTTATTTAAGTATATTTGGCATACAATAATATATTAGTTATATTAGGTTCAGGTGCACAACTTCACTTCCTTTTAAATTTAAAATTGCAACTAGAGATTAGAGACACGAATGATAGTGTCCGCTGAGTAAAGGAATTGTACCCTTGTTAAAGCACCAGAGAACAAGTGTGTGCTGCCAAAGACCTTCCTGATTTCATCAGTCTTTGAATGAAGAATCAGAGAAAGTTTATATTCCTATGGCTTCCAAAACACTGGGGTTTTAACATCGTCATAGAATTGGATCTTGGGGGACTTAAAATGAGAGCCTTTAGCTATCTACAACTCTAAGTTTTTGAACTTGGGAAAACTATTAAAATAAGAATGTAAAAGGGCCAAGTGCCTTCATGTGAGGCCTTGGCAGCAGGATATGGTGTTAAATGAAGCTAACCAATTTCTACTTTGTAGTTTTGATAAACGTCCAGAGGGCTTTCTGAAAGTAAAGAAAATGAAAGGAACAAAAGCTGAGTGATCATTTCATCAAGGACCCTTGGTTTATTCTGTAGTTCACTGTAGGCAAGTCAGTATCAGAAAACTAAAGAAATACTGAAGAGCTCCTCAAAACTCATGTCCTACCTCATCCAAGAGCACACTGTAATGTGCATTTCATCATGTCTCTGAAGTTAGACTTCTCTTGTTCTCCCATCCAAGAGAAAGCATTACTGAGCCCACCCTGGTCTATATAAGCTTTAATATACTATTTAAAACAAAGATAAGTATTTTGCGTACAAGTGTACTGAAAACTGAATTCATTGCTTTATTAAAAATAATTTCTGGAGTCTACTGGGAAAGGGCGGAGAGCAGGACCCCACGCACCGCGCATGGCCGGTGCGCATGGATGGCAGTGGTGGTGGTGGTGGTGGAGCACTGGTCAGCAGAGATGTTTCTTGTACCCATGATTGAGCTTGGGCCTGCTGTGTGGCCTCAGGTGGGATGCTGGCCTTCCCCTAGGCCTCTTTTGCCACCATAAATGGAGAGAAATGGCGCCCTCCTTCAGTGGCATATAAAATAACATTCAGAAATTTCATCACAGCCTCCAAGTGGAGCAGGCCCCACCTGGCCTGGCCTCAGACAGCGCGGCTGGGCACGCTGCGGGGCGCCTGGGGAGCTCCTGTGTTTGACACTGCTTAGCCAGCCCTACCTCCTGGCTTTTGACCATGCCAGTTCTGTCTTTCTGGAACACAATTCACAGCTGCCAAAGGGTTTACCCTAGCTTATCATAAAGGTATCATTTCACGTGTTCCCTCTTCAACAACGCCTGCCTGGACCCCCTATTTAGGCAGCCACTGTGGTCTTCTTAGCTCTTAGTACTGAGCTGAAGTCCTCCTGTGTGTTCCCTGGGTGATGATATGGCCCCAGCCCCACCCCATTCCAGTGAACTGTGGGCTCTCAGAGGGCAGGACTCTGCTTTGAAGTACCCTGCATACCTGGGTTCTAGCCCACAGCATGGCATATAGCAGGTACTCAATAAATACTTGTTGAATGTGTGAATTTGACAGTGGATACTGTCTCTGTATAGGCCCATGCTGGCCACAGGGGACCTCCCTTGCCTTGTCCTTGTGGAATGATGGTCTTGGACTCAGAACTGAGTTCCTGGTACTCTGACCAGCTGGCCTCTGGCTGGTGATATGTTCCTGCAATGTAATGCTGGCCAAATACAGAATTGGGCAAAGCCTGGAGGGAAATCAGGCTGAAAGATGTAGGGTCAGCAAGGCCAAAGAGGCCGATACAGCCAGAGCTGGAAATACAGAGGTGTGATGTGAGGTCAGGGTGAAGCAGTGTGAAACCCCAGGTGGGGAACTGGGATGTGGGGGAATGTGAGAAGGCCCGGAGGCAGATAATGGAGCAACTGGTGATTTTAAAAGGGATATAGGGACAGCTCTGAGGAAGGGACAGAGAAGTAAAGTGAAAAAACAAAATAATAATAATTTCTGAGCATCTATAAATATATTATGACCTACGCTAAGTTCTGAGACTAAAACAATGATTCAAACAGTTATAGTTCCTGGATGCATGGAATTTATAGTCTATGTGTAGAAACAAACAACAAACAACTGATTTTTCATTTTAAATGTGATAAGCACGGTGAAGCAGAACAGGGTACTATGAGAGCTTTTAACAGATTTGGCTTCGTGGGGCCTCAGGGAATGACTGCTAGGGAATGAACAGATGAAATGATTTTGAAGGATGAGCAGAATTAAGAGAACAAAAGGCTGGGACCTAGGAGGGGAGACAGAGGGCTAACAGGTCCCAGAGTAAGCTGAAGCGTTGAAAGTTTGAGAACAGAGAAAACCAGGATGGGTATAACCAAGAGTGAGGAGGGATTAGCATGAAGCAGAAGGAGCAATAGGTAAAGGCTAGATCATGCCAGGTTTGGAAGACATGAGATTTTACTATTACCCTAACAATAATGAGAAACCATTCAAAGGTGTTAAGCAACCCATTGGTGTCATCGGACATATTTTTAATAGATCATTTTGTCTGCAATGTGGAAAGTACATTGAGTACATTGAGTTCAGAAAGTACAACTATGTAATTTGATAGAATATCACAAAGAATGTCTAATTTAAATTACTATCTTTGTCTTTATGAACTCCAAGACAATATTCATCTCCTCTGTTTTGTCCATTAAATTATTCCCAGCACTTAGAACTGTATCAGGCAACAGATAATCCTCAATAAATACTTACTAAACACATGAATAAACAAACAAACAAACAAAAATGTTTCTATTTACTTTACACCAATGGTAATTGCATTCTCCATTCTCTCCTAGGTGATTTTCTTCAATATCATCTTCCTATACATTTTTTCTCTTCTACCTTTCCTCCAAATTTAAGCCAAAGGAAAACAATAGGGTTCAGGGATAAGATGAGCCTAGTGCTAAGGGGTGTTAAATAAGAATTAAGTAATAGTCTGAAGAAAAGATAAACTAGGGGAACAAAAGCTACAAAAACAATGAATTAGCTTGGGCCATTAAATTGTGCATCTAAAGAGGTTCAAGCCCCAGTAGGGCCTGGAAGCTTTTAGACTCCCTGCTGTGGTCTGAATGTTCCTATCCCCCACAAAATTTATATATTGAAATCCCAACCCCCAGGGTTATGGTTTTAGGAGGTGTGGTCTTTAAGAGGTGATTAGGTCCTGTGGATAGAGTACTAATGAATGGGATTAGTACCCTCATAAAAGAGGCCCCAGAAGCTCCCTTGCCCTTTCTGTCTAGTGGAGTTACAGCAAAAAGACAACAATCCAGGAAGTGGGTTTTCACCAGACACTGAATTCTGCTAGTGCCATGATTTTGTACTTTCAAGCATCCAGAACTGTGAAAAATAAGCCACTCAGTTTTTATAAGTCACCAGTGTTTATGAGCCACTTAGTTTATGGTATTTTTGTTATAGCAACCTGAAAGGGACCATGGCACACCCTTACCTTCCAGTGTTCACATTGAAAAGCTTGTAACATGAAATGTGATCATCTGAGAGAGTATAAACCTTAATTACACATCCACTACAGCAAAATAACAATGGCATCTATGGGTGCTGAGTTAGTACCATCATCCTCTAAAGGAAAGCATATAATAAAGTGTACAACATCACTAGTTTGATGGTGGAGAAACTCTGTGCCTCCCAATTTTTTACCTGCCGCAACACTGAACACTTTTTGTGTATTTAACGTTCGTTCAATCAGCTAAGAGAGATAGCTCCTCAAGCATCTACAATTCTACAATTCATACATGTGAGAGAATGTTTTAGAGGTCAGGTGGGACCCCTCTGGTGATCTCTGGAACTTAGAGCTGTGCCTGTTCCCAGAGACCAGATTCCAAGTCACTTCATACCCTAGAATTCTATAAAAAGACAAATTATTACTTAAATAAAGACATTTTAGATCTATAAAATGGACTCAGAAATATTTTGTAAAAGAATTACTGGAGACAGTACCACAGCAAGTAGAAAAATGAAGCCAAAAAATATTATTAGAATTCAGGAAGCAATTCAAAGTAAGTTAATTAGTATTATTATAAAGTTTAAATATGAGTTTGATTCTGTCAGAGAACCGCCCCCCCCAAAAAAAGTTTAAATAAATAACAATTACTAAAACACTTAACACATGTGTATATGAAGCACGGGGTGGGGGTCAGTGGCTGAGGTGGGGCTGAGGCACAGAATTAAAAATTAAAAGATGCAAACATATTTTAGTTTATGTCTTTTAGAATATATAGATGCTAAATTTTTCTGTTTGTTTTAAAATGACTAAGTTTGACATTTCTGCTGAAGTAACAAATAGCAGAAGAACAAAAATACAAGTATTATTTGCAATTTAGAAAATGCACAAACAAAAATTTTAAAAAATCAAATACAATGCATGTAACAAAATCCAAGAATAAAGGCAAAAGAAACAAAGAGTTACTGTGGTAAACAGAAAACACAAAGCAAGATAACAGGGATTTCAGTGGAAACAGTAAATAAAAATGTGCTCAGTTCATATTTTAGAAAATATTTTTAAATTTATTAAAACAAACTAAATATATAACCATATTCTAGTTTTAGAGGTGAAACCAAGGAGCAGTTTATTAAAAAGACAATAAGGTGAAACAAAGAGACACTTTGTTAAAAGGGAAAGTACACCTCGAAGAGGTAGGAGTGAGCCCGAGCAGGAAAATGGCTCAAGAGCCACCACATTCTAAATGACACACCTTTTTTAAGAAAGTTGAAAATAAAGGCAAATTCTAGCAAAATAAAGCTTAGTAAAATAGCACATAAAAGAGAATTCAAAGCAAAAGCTTTCAAAGAAACTGTTTTCAAGTATGTTGACAACATACACTTGGCCCTCCACATCCATGAGTTTTGCACTCATGGATTCAACCAATCTCAAATAAAAAATATTTGAAAAAAATTCCAGATATTATATACTTAAACGACAAGTATAGCAACTATTTGCATAGCATTTACTTTGTATTAGGTATTATAAACAATCTAGAGATGATTTAGAGTACACAGGAGGATGTGCATAGGTTATATGCAAATAACATCCCACTTGAAATAAGGGATGGAGTATTAATGGCTTCTGGTTTTCACGGGGGTCCTGAAAACAATCTCCCACAGATACTAACAGACTGATAAATCAGCAATCCAATGAGAAGATATAAAAATCATAAATTTTAAGTATCTAACAATGTAAGTTCAAAACTTAAAAGGCAGAACTGATATTCCCGAGGAGAAATGGAAAAATCGATAGTTCACAGAAGAACAAAACACATCTCAGTTAGAAATCGACAGATAAAATAGAAAAAAAATATTAGTACAGAGGAATTTAATGACATATTTAAGAAGTTTAATCTAATTCAAACATACATATGAAAAGTTGCATAAAAGGTAACATTCTTTTTTGTCACATTTACATGCAAAAAATGATTTTATAGTAGGCTGTAAAGAAGCCTCAACAAGCTTCAAAAAATGGTATTTAACAAGGCCTATTTACTGGCTATGCTAGAAAAGATTAGAAATCAACAACAAAAAATAGCAAGAAAAATCCACACATCATAAAATTAAAACCCACATTACCAGTCACTGCACCATATAGGAAATTAAATTCAAATTACAAACTAGTGATCACAGATATGCCCAAGGAAACATGTACTAAGATGTTTAATTAATCATTTTTTAAACCAGTGGTCCCCAAACTTTCTGGCACCAGAGACCAGTTTCATGGAAGCCAGTGGTTCCATGGATGGGGGTGGGGTGGTATTGGGAGAGGGAGGATGATTTCAGAATGACTCAAGTGCATTTCATTTATTGTGCACTTTATTTCTATTAGTATTATATTGTATAATAATACATAATTATCATTTGCCACTCGCTGATAGAGTTTTGATATGAGTCTGCAAGCAATTAATTTATTATGATCTTTATGCAGTCAAACCTCTCTGCTATTGTGAATCTGTATTTGCACCTATTCCCCAGCAGCAGCATCAGTGTCTCAGCTCCGCCTCAGATCATTAGGCATTAGATTCTTATAAGGAACATGCAACCTAGACCCCTGGCATGTGCAGTTCACAGCAGGTTTTGTGCTCCTATGAGAATCTAACGCCACTACTGATCTGCCAGGAGGCGGGGCTCAGGTGGTAATGCAAGTGATGGGGAGTGGCTGTAAATACAGATGAAGCTTCGCTTGCTTCTCCACCCCTGCTCACCTCTTCCTGTGTGGCCCAGTTCCTAACAGGCCACTAACTGGTATTCGTCCATGTGATGGGGGGTTGGGGATCCCTGTTTCAAACAACACATAAAAATTTGGGGAAAATGCTGTTCTTCAATGGGATGAATAAAATTGCTGAATAAAACAGAGGACATTAATACTATAGAATACTAATCATAGTAGTCCCCCTTAATCTATGATTTCACCTTTTGTGGTTTCAGTTACCCATGGTTTCAGTTACCCACAGTTTCAGTTACCCACAGTTTCAGTAACCCAAAGTCAAACATGGTCTGAAAATATTAAATGAAAAATTCCAGAAATAAACAATCCATAAGTTTTAAATTGTGCCTTGTTATGAGTAGCATGATGAAATCTTGCCCCATCCCACTCCATCCTGCCCAGAACATGAATCAGTCCTTTGCCTGCTTTTTAAATTACCCATCTGTCAGTCACTTATTGCCATCTTGGTTATCAGATTGACTGTCCCAGTATCAAAGTATTAATACTTGTGTTCAAAGTAAAGTAACTCTTACTTTACTTACTGATGGCCCCAAAGTGCAAGAGTAGTTATGCTGGCAATTTAGATATGCCAAAGAGAAGCCATAAAGTGCTTCCTTTAAGTGAAAAAGTGAAAGTTCTCAATTTAATAAGACAAGAAAAAGACATATGCTGGTATTACTAAAATCTGTGATAAAATAAAATCTATGCATGAAATAAGGTATTTTGAGGGGGGGATACCATATTCACATAATTTTTATTATAGTATATTGTTATAATTGTTCTATTTCATTTTTAGTTATTGTTAATCTTTTAATGTGCCTAATTTATAAATTAAATAGGTAAGGAAAAGACAATGATTTAGTTTCATGATAAAAAAAAATCTAGCATTTTCTATCATATTTATTTCTATAAAGAAAACATAATTCATGTATTGGTTTGAAACAGAATATAAATTACTTTATAACTTACTGAACTTAGAGCAGTTATAGACAGTATGTAGAGGAGAAAGAGTGAACAAAAGAGAAACAGAAGGATAACAGCAAAGAGATACAGAGAAAAACAAAGACAGAGATACGGTGAGAATAGGAAAAGCATTCTTATTTAAATAGTGTGATATGTGAAGCATCTCTAAGGAGTACACATTTCAGCAGAGGTCTAAATTAAGTGAGGAAGTTAGCCTTGAGGGAATGAGGAAGAAGTATGTGTTAAGCAGAAGGAACCCCAAATGAAATTGCCCTGACACCAGCTTGGTGTAATGGAGAGTACAGCACTTGAATGAGAGTGGAAAGATAAGCAGGAGCTACATATTTGGGAACTTTATACTCATGGGGAGGAGTATGACTTATTTTAAGAGTTAGGAAAAACAACTGGAGAATTTTGAACAAGGAAAGGTTATTGTTATGTTTTGGTTTTCTTTAATTAAACTTTTTCTTTTGAAATAATTGTGAATTCACACACTGTTGCAAGAAATAATACAGAGAGAAGCCATGTACCACTTACCTAATTTCCCCCAATGGTAATCTCTTGTAAAACTATAGAACAACATCATAAGCAGGATATGGACATCAGGACACAGAATATCTCCACCACCACAGGTTCCCTCATGTTGCCTTTTTAGAGCAAGACACCACCTCTTAATAAACTGGCAACCATTAATCTAGTATCTATTTTTGCAATTTTGTCATTTAAGCATGTTACAGATATGGAATCATACAGTATATAAAATTTGGGTATTGACTTTTTTTGCTCAGTACAATTATATGAAGACTCCTACTTGTTGAATGTATCAATAGTTTGTTTCTATTAATTTCTGAGTAGTATTCTATGATACTAGAGTTTGTTTAACCACTCACCTCTTGAAGAATATCTGGGTTTGGCTATTAAAAATAAAACTGCTATAAAATTCATGTACAGGTTTTGTGTGAACTTGAGTTTTCATTTCTTTAGGATAAATGCCATAGAGTGCAAGTGCTAGGTTGTACGAACTTACATGTTTAATTTTGTAAGAAACTACCAAACTGGGAGAAGGTCCAAGATGATAGATTAGGTAAGTGCTATGCCTACTGCCTCCCAGGATTACATTAAAATTACAACTAAATTATAGAACAATCAATCTCGAGAATCATCTGAAGTCCACCTGAGCAGAACTCCTATAACAAAAGATATAAAGAAGAGGCCACATCAAGATTCATAGGAAGGAGTTCCCTGGTGGTGTAGTGGCTTAAGGCTTCGGCACTGGTGCTTTCAGCACTGCGACCTGGGTTCGATTCCCAGCCAGGGAACTACCCACATACAAAAAAAAAAAATATTCGTAGGAAGGGCAAAGATGCAAAATGGGCTAACCTCAAACCCATAGGTAATGGTTGAACACCAGTAGGACCACCTCAGTGGCTGAGGTCCCCTGAAGAGTGAGAAGGGTACCAGCCCTACAACAGGCTCCTTAGCCCAGGGGTTCTGTGTCAGGAAGAGGAGTCCCCATATCATCTGACAGTGAAAATCATTGAGAACTCTGTCCATCTGTCCCAGTGAGACTGAAGGCAATTGAATTCCTGAACATCCTATTAAATGGCCTGTGCAGACTCACTCATTTGCAAACACTCACCTGGGCTCCCATGAGGGGTTGCAACTTGAGAGGAGTCAGAGCCAGAGAAATATGGGGAAACACTGAGTTGGGTGGCTTTGAGGTAAGGGTTAGAGGGACAGCCACCATTGTCTCTGTGTGAAGCCTGCGTCACGTGAAGCCTACAGGAGAGTGCCATCTTTTCTGTGTTGAACCCTCCCCCAAAATGGTCAAATCTGAGACTGCATTGGCCAGGTAAAATCTGCATGTGCACATGATGACTCCCTGCCCCATTCATCTAGTGCTGCATTGCCAAAGGCACTATTAGTTCTGAGGTGGCTGCCCAGCCACACAAGTTATAGAAGTCTCTTATAGCAGCAACGGCCTGCAGCAACCTAGGGAAATTTCTGTGGTGGACAGTCAGGCACAGCTGGGGCTGCACTGTCTCTGCAGCACCAATTGTGCCTGACAGAGAATAAAGAATCTGAGGGCCCAAGCAAGCTGTGGGTGGCTGCAGTATTCTCAAGGCATTTTTCTAAATGATCACAGGCTTAGCACTAATGCAAAAACGGAATCTGCATTAGCTTTATAAAAAACCCTTTCCACAACATGTTGCTCCCTGGAACCTCACCCTGCCCAGCTATATAGCTACACTGACAGAGGCACTCTCAACATCTAGTCAACCAAGCAGCCAATAGTAACTGACATAAAAGCAACACAATCATAGTAAGGGATCTTACCACCCCACTGACACCAACGGGCAGATCTTCCAGACAGAAAATTAACAGGGAAACAGCAGCCTTAAATGACACACTAGATCACACAAATTTAATTGATATTTTTAGAGCTTTTTACCCCAAAGTAGCAGAATATATGTTCTTTTAAAATGCACATGGAACATTTTCCAAGATATACCATGTTAGGCCACAAAACAAGTCTCAATACATTTAAGAAGAATGAAATCATATCAAGCATCTTATCTGACGACAATGGTATGAAACTAGAAATCATTTTACAAGAAAAAAGCTAAAAACACACAAACACATGGAGGCTAAATTATATGCTACTAAATAATAAATGGATTAACAATGAGATCAAGGAAGAAATTAAAAGATACCTTGAGACAAACATGAAAACAGAACAATCCAAAATCTATGGGACACAGAGAAAGAAGTCCTCAGAGGAAAAGTCATAGCAAGGCAGGGCTACCTAAACAAACAAACAAACAGAAACCTCCAATGGTCTAACTTTATACCTAAGCGAACTGGAAAAAGAACAGCAAACAAAGCCCAAAGTGAGTACAGGAAGAAAATAATAAAGATCAGCATAGAAATAAGTAAAACTGAGATTAAAAGAAAACAATGTAAATCAGGGATCCCCAATCCCCAGGTCACAGACTGCTACCGGTCAGTGGCCTGTTAGGAAGCAGGCTGCAAAGCAGGAGGTGAATGGCAGGCACGCTAGCGAAGCTTCATCTGTATTCACAGCCATTCCCCACTGCTCACATTGCAGCCAGAACTCCACCTTCTGTCAGATCAGTGGCAGCATTAGATTAATTGTATAATTATTTCATTATACATTACAATGCAATAATAATAGAAATAAAGTGCACAATGTATGTAATGTGCTTGAATCATCCCCAAACCATCCTCCCCTCCCCTTACTTGGTCTGTGGAAATACTGTCTTCCATGAAACTTGTCCCTGGTGCCAAAAATTCTGGGGACTGTTGCAATAAAGAATCAATGAAACCAAGAGCTGTTTTTTTTTTTTAAAAGATAAACAAAACTGACAAACCTGTAACCAGACTCATCAAGAAATAAAAGAGAGAAGACTCAAATAAATAAAATCAGAACTGAAAGAGGAGAAATGACGATAGACATGACAGAAATATAAAAAAAAAATTGAGAAAATACTATGAGCAACTATACGCCAACTAATTGGAACAATCTGGAATAAATGAATAAATTCCCAGAAGCAAAGAATCTTTGAAGGCTGAATCAAGAAGAAACAGAAAATCAGAACAGACTGATTACTACCGACAAACTCAAATCAATCATCAACAAGCTCTCAACAAACAAAAGTTCCAGACCAGATGGCTTCGCAGAAAAATTTTTCCAAATATTCAAAAAAGAATTAATATCTATTCTCCTCAAATTATTCCAAAAAAATCCAAGAAGAAGGATGGCTCCTAAGTTCACTTTATGAGACCACATGATCCTAATTCCAAAACCAAATATCCCTATGGACCAATATCCCTAATAAACATAGATGCAAAATTCCTCAAAAAAATCAGCAAACTGAATTCAACAATACATTAGAAAGATCATACACCATGATCACGTGATATTCATTCCTTGCACAAAGTTAGTTCAATATCCAATTAATGTGACACACCATATAAACAAAATAAAAAATAAAAATTATATGGTCATATCAATAGATGCAGAAAAAGCACCTGAGAAAATTCAGCATCCATTTATGACAATAAAAAACTCTTAGTAAAATGGAAGTAAAGGGACATATGCCAATATAATAAAGGTCATATATGACAAATCCACAGCTATTATCATACTCAATGGGGAAAAGCTAAAAGCGTTCTTGTTAAGCTCAGGAACAAGACAAGGATGTCTACTTTCACCACTTTTATTCTACATAGTAATAAAAATCCTAGCAACCAGCCAAGAAAAAGAAATAAAAGGCATCCAAATTGAGAAGGAAGAAGTAAAACTGGTATTACTTGCAGATGACATAATACTATCTACAGAGAACTACAAAGATTACACAAAAATTATTATAATTAATAAATAAATTTAGTAAAGTATAACAGCAGGATACAAAATGAATATTCAAAAACTGGTTGCATTTTTATGTATCAATAACAAACTAGCAGAAAGAGAATTTAACAAAACAATTTTATTTGCAATTACATAAAAAAAAAAACCCTAGAAATAAATTTAACCAAGGATGTAAAAAAACTGTACTCAGAAAATTATAAGATGTTGAAGGCAGAAATTTAAAAAGATGCAAATAAATGGAAATGGATACCATGCTCATGGTTAGGAAGAATTAATATAGTTAAAATGGCCATACTACCCAAAGCAATCTACAGATTCAATGTAAACCCTATCAAAATACCAATGGTATTTTTTACGGAACTAAAATAAATAATCCTAAAATTTATATGGAACCACAAATGGTCCCAAATAGCCACAGCAATCTTGAGAAAGAAAAGCAAAGGATATCTAACTATATTAGAAGGCCACAGTAATCAAAACAGCATAGTACTGGCATAAAAACAGACACATAGATCAATGAAACAGAATAGAGAGCCCCCAAATAAATCCATGCCTATATGATAATTTAATCTATGACAAAAAAGCAAGAATACACATTAGGATAAAGACAATCATTCAATAAATGGTGCTGGAAAAGCTGAAGAGATAACTGCAAAAAACAAAAATGAAATTGGACCACCTTTTTATGCCATATACAAGAATTAACTCAAAATGATTTAAAGACTTAAACGTAAGACCCCAAACCATAAAACTCCTAGAAGCAAATACAGAAAGTAAACTGTCAGACACCACTCTTAGTAACATTTCCACTGATATATCTCCTCAGGCAAGAGAAACAAAAGAATAAACAAATTGAACTGCATCAAACTAAAAAGTTGTTGTTTTTCACAACAAAGGAAACCATCAGTAAAACAAAGATATCTGACTGAATGGGAGAAGATGTTTGCCAATAATATATCTGGTCAAATGTTAACATACAAAATTTATTAAAAAAAAAAACTCATACAACTCAACACCAGAAAAACAAACAATCCAATTAAAAAATGGGCAGAGGACCTAAATAGACATTTCTCCAAAGCGGACATACAGATGGCCAACAGACATATGAAAAGATGCTCAATTGCTCAATATTACTAATCATCAGAGAAATGCAAATAAAAAAACACAATGGGATATCACCTGACACCTGTCAGAATGGCCATCATCAATAAATCAACAAACAATGAGTGTTAGTGAGTGAGAACATGGAGAAAAAGGAACCCTTGAGCACTGTTGGTGGGACAGCAACTTGGAGCAGCCACTTGTGAAAAAGAGTGTGAAGTTTCTTTCAAAGTTAAAAATAGACCTACCTTATGTTATGACCCAGCGATTGCACTCCTGAGTATTTATCCAAAAAAACACTAACCCAAAAACATATATGCAGCCCTCTGTTTACTGCAGCACTATTAACAATAGCCAAGATGTAGAAACAAACCAAAATGCCCATCAATAGACCACTGGATAAAGAATATGAAATACATATATACAATGGAGTATTACCCTGCCATAAAAAATGATAACCTTACCATTTGCAACTATATGGATGGACCTAGAGGGTATTATGCAAAGTGAAATAAGTTAGATTGAGAAAGACAAATACCATATGATCTCACTTACATGTGGAATATAAAGAACAGAATAAACAAACAAAACATAAATAGAGTCAGATATGGAGAACAAACTGATGATTGCTAGGTGGAAGGGGGTTGGAGAAATTGGTGAGAAAGGTGAAAAAATAGGAAGTACAAATTGGTAGTTACAAAATAGTCATGGGGATGTGAAATACAGTATAGGGTATATAGTCAATAATATTGCAAAACTATGTATAGTGTCAGATGGGTACTAGACTTATCAGGTAGAATTGCTTCATAAATTATATAAATGCCTAACCACTAAGCTGTGCACCTGAATAATAATAATACTGAATGCCAATAACAATTAAAATATATATATTCATGGGATGTAAAGTACAGCATAGAGAATACAGTCAATAATATTAATAACTATTAATATGTACAGTGTCAAATAGGTAGTAGACTTATTGGGGTTATCACTTCGTAAGGTACATAAATGTCTAATCACTATGTTGGTTTGAACACCTGAAACCAATAAAACAAAATACAGGATGTTATAAATTCAATGACTAAAACCCTCATTATATAAAAAAAGAAACGCCAAACTGTTTTATAGTTATACCATTTTACATTCCCACCAGTAATGTATGAGTGATCATATTTCTCCAAACATTTGCTTGCATTTTGTGTTGTCACTGCTTTTATTTTGACCATTTTCATGATTTTAATTTGTGCTTCCTTAATAGCTAATGATCATGAACATCTTTTTACATGATTATGTGCCATCTGTACATCCTCAGAGAAATGTTTGTTCATATAGTCTTCCTATTACCTGTGTGTTTTATGAATGAGTTTTCAGAGTGCTTTATATATTCTATGTACTAATCCTTTTATGGATGTATGATCCATAAATGTTTTCTCCCAGTCTGTAACATATAGTTTCATACTCTTAACAGGTCTTTTTGCAGAGCAAAAGTTTTTAATTTTGATTAGGTTCAGTTTATCATTTTTTTCCTTTTATGGATTATACTTCTAATGTCAATTTTAAGAATACTTTGCCTAACCCTAGATCTCAATGATTTTCTCTTCTTTCACTAAAAATGTTATAGTTTTAAATTTTCAACTTATATTTGTGATACACTTTAATTTTTGTATAGGATGTGAAGGTGTGAGACGCAGATTATGGTTCTTTTTAAAAAATCATTTATGTATATCCAGTTGCTCCCATATCATTTGTTGAAAAGGTTATCCTCCTTTCATTAAATTTCTTTTGCACTATTGTCAAAAATCAGTTGGGCATACATTTGTGGGCCTATTTCTGGATTCTCTATTTTGTTTCATCAAGTTATGTGTCTATTCTTCCACTAATACTACATAGGACTGAAAACACAAATATTAGATTTTTTGTTATAGATCCACAAGTTCTGTAGACTCTGCTAATTTTTTAATACTATTTTCTCTTTTCTTCATATTAGGTAATTTCTAATGTTCTATCTTCAAGTTCACTGATTCCTTTGTCTTTTCCATGCTGTTGAGCCAATTCATTGTTTTGTGTTTTTTTTTCTTCTTATTTTGGTTAGTGTATTTTTAAGTTTTAAAATTTCTAAATTTCTATTAGGTTCTTTTGCTATCTTCTACTTTTTTCCTGAGAGATTTTTATTTCTATGCTGACATTTATTTTTTTAGCATGTTAGTAACAGCTCATTGAAGCATTTTCATGATGCCTGTTTTAAATTCTTCTTCAGATAATAATAACATGTCTGCTTGGTGTTGGCATCTATTATCTGTATTCTTTCAGTTTGACATCTTCCTCATTCTTGGTATAATAAATGATTTTTTATTGAAACCTGGAAATTGTGGCTATTAAGATATGAGACATTTTATCTTATTTAAGCTTTCTGCTTTAGCTGGCTTTCTCTGAAACTACTCAAGCAAGGGAAAAAGTCACTGACTTGTCACTGCCAGGTGGAGGTAGCTGTCCAGGTTCCCCAGTTAGCCTTCATTTACATCTAAAGTGCGGGCTACCTGTCACTGTTAAGCAGGAAATCACTCATAACTCTCTAATGGGGAGAAATATTGGTACTGACATTGCTCCCCACCTGGCTTCTACTGACACTGACACTGTTTCTTATATCTCATGGCATTCATGAGGGTCACATTAAACAAAGCCTGAGACACAAGAAAGACTTCAAACTTCATGGAAAAACAAAACAAAACAAAACAACTCTCCCTTTACCCATCGTCTTTTGAATTATTCCATGGTTGACTCTAACTTGCCTCCTAAAATGATATTAAAATCACAAGTTACAGTGAGCTCACTGCACTGCCAGGCAAGCACTATCCTGAGGCAGGTCTTAAAATATGCTAATAGGAATGTAAAACCACTAAATTTATTTTACATCCATAAGACTTATACTGGAATATTCATCTTCAGCTGTGGATTTCTATCTTAATGTTTAATTTAATGAAACCAAAAGGCATCTGAATAAAATGTTGCAAAATTTATAATAAACAACTGCTTGTCAAGATAATTTATTGCTGGTACACTATATGCCTGCAGATGTAATTTTATGCAGTTTTGATGCAAACATCTAGAACCATCTTTAATATCTGTAAAGACTGTCTAACTCTGTCTTTGCTCCTGAGCCCTTCATTCCCTGAGCATCTGTGAGAATTGGTAAAAAGCTGATACCCTCTTACTGCTAAGTCCTCCACTACAGACTTATCTTCTTAAAGACCCAACAAGTCTGGTAGACAATTAAGGAAAACCAACTTCCTCATGAAGTCTCTGTACTCCTCAGTAGACACAGAGTCTCAGGGAAAAAAAGTAAACTATCAGGCTATCCTTAACTATCACTCAGAACCAATTGCTGGGGACATTTATCCCATCAACACTTCCTTCTCTGGTCACTCACTTGCCACCTTGATTTATTTAAAATGTAATTAGCTAAATTTTCTCTTACAAAAGATGATGAAGAAAGAGATCAGTCTCACCACAACTGGCATGTAACTTGGACATGGCCTTTTAGGTAACAAGCACTACGTTTATACCAGAGAAAGAGAACATTGCTCTTGCCCTGCCCCAATCACTTCTTATACAAGGTGAGTAGTTTGCAGGGCCATGGGGCTAGGTCCAACGAAATCCATGCTCCCACTTTTGATCCAATTTCTGTGTACCTAAAACCCTACTATGTTCTCCCCAAATGGTCCAAACCATTTCAGAGGTTGATTCTGGCTATTAGCTGGGACCTCATCTAAGGGTATGAGTCAGAACACCTCTACATGGCATTTCCATATGGTCTCTTCATCTACTCACAAAATGGTAATTATATCAAAGAACAAGTTGTATTGCTTTTTGCAGCCTAGCTTGGAAGTCAAATAGAGTGATTTCTGCCTTAGTCACAGGCATGCTCAAGTTCAAGGAAAAGTAACATAGATAATCCTCCCCACTTATCCCAACCATTCAATGGGAGAAATGCTTATAACATATTATAAAAAGTGTATGTAGAATAGAACTTGTTGCAACCATTTTGGATGATATAATCTGCCACACGTATTACTAAAAGAAAACTAAGGTGTCCATGTTTATGTGTTCAAAATTCAAGGGGTAATGATATCTTCTATCTTAAGAATCTGTATTTGATATATAAATTTATGTTCTGATTTTAATGCTGCAAAGAGGATGTAAGGGTCCTATACCAGTTACCCCTAATTTATATACAAACATAGTAGGGCAAAGAGGGTTAAAATAACTATAATCCAATAGTTTTTTTAACCAATTCAAAGGTTTTTAATTTCCAGTAGAGTTTTTTTCCCATTATTTACCTTGTTGCATTAAACTGCTTAAAATGCTGTCATCTTTCATTTATCATGGTACATACAATAATGCCTAAGTCATCAACAGTATTTCCATTCTATCTGAGAAGGTTTAATAATACAGGGGATGTCTTCCTTATTTTTTCATAAACAAATTTCATATAGCCCCATGTGAAAGTTGCAGAAACTTTTAAATATTGCAATAAGAATGCAGCTCAAGCAGGACTCTCGGGTATGTAAAGCTGACATTTCTACTTATAGTAACAGGACCATAGTAGGCAAAAACATAATTATTCCAAATTTGTTTTTAGACATTTATTGACCTTAAGAGTTCAGAGTGTATAATGTTTCTCTCATCAAAACTAATCACTGACACTTCATAATTTGAATGCTGACAAATTTCGACTCAGTTCCGGTCAAAGTTTAAATTATTATATTTAAGGCACTTTCTCTAGAATGTTTCATATATTTTAGAGAGCAGTGCTAAAATCTAATTTTAAAGGTGTTCATTTCTTAAAAGAATATTTTTAAAAGTCTAATTTCTGAAAATAGTGATAGACTCGTATGAATGTTGAATACAGATAAAGCCTATTAACATGTAATACTGCCTTTGGCCTTTAGAAAGCAACTTATTCAGAACTGTGCATTTAGGGCCTGAGGTCAGACTATGAGCTACAAATAAGTATTTTTTTATTTAAAAATTGACAGAAATAAATAAAAATCAAATAGCTGACTGTAGTAACAGCTGTTTTGCATATACATTGCTGTTGACACATAAACATTGAACTATTAACCTATTTTTTAAATGTGATAAAAAATATTTTATTCATATTATTTACTTTAAAAATAGAACAGAGATGTAAAAGATACCAGCCTACACCATTATATAACATAATCGATGCAATTAAACATTAGTCACCTAATGTACTTATCCAGTCAGTTCCACATCAGAATAATTATTTTGACTAAACCAAATTTTTAAAAAGTATGTACTTCATGGGGAAAGATTCATCTTATCTGTATCTGTGAACTATTTATGCAAATTAACATAAGCCACAAAACTTAACATATTTAAAAATGAAGAAGTTATATAGTGAGTTGATTTTTCTTAATGAAAGTAAAGGCTAATTACAAAAGTTAAAACAATTTATCTACAATAATATGAAGATTAAAATCACCACATAAAGATTTTATAAGTAATATGACAAAGTATTATTCTTATGTAAAAGACTGATGCAAATTAATAAATAAAAATGAAATGCCCTCAAATCCTCCTGTTATGAAAAAGTAGCAAATAGTTGAAGTAGCTGAATAACAAAAATAAATGAATAAACACTGAACAAATGTTCAACATTACTAATCATAATTTACATGCAAATTAAGTCAACATAATCCAATTTTAACACTTAAAATAACAGTAATAAAAAACAAGAACATACAGTTCTGGGAATGGTGTAGTGATATAGTCTAACGATAACTGATAATAGTCTGAATTGATATAATTTTATGAAGAACAATCCAATTTTTAGTTGCTTGAAAAATATCTAAAATCTTTGATCAAGTATTGACCCTGTTTCATGGAATTAAATTTAAAAAAGACAAAAGCTTTATTCCAATGTCTTTTATTATTGCATTGTTTATAACTAATAAAACATTGGAACATTAATATTCAACTTCAAGATAACTATGATCTTGATGTATTTATATCAACTATAAAGAATTTAGAAAGATTTTTTAATATTGTGAGCTGCATATGAAATAATATTAATAAGAAAGGGTAAACAAATATTCAGTTTTATTGAAGAAATGTGAAATACAACATTCCCAAACTTCAGAATATTCCTGGCATTACAGAAGTATTATGAGAGATTTAATTTGTTTTTGTTCTGGCCATTTTAAAAACAAATCTGTATCACTTACTATTATAGAAAAAGGAATAAGAAGAGAAAATTTTGAAACATTTAGGAGGGAAAAAATTAAAAAGAAACATTAGCTTCTCACAAGTGTTTGTATAAAAATAGGCAAAAGAAATTTCAAATTTTTGGTTGAAAAATTGTACTCTCACTTTTGTTTAAGGATTCACTAATTGATTTTCTCTTAGAAGTCTATACAAGGAATTTTTTTAATTCCAAAAATCTGAGCCATTCTTTTTAAGACTTCTGATGATTATATACCTACTTAATTTCCTTTCATCTCTTGCTGGCCAGGAAAGGTAGTATCAAGTGTCATTCTAAGGAAACAAATCATGTTTTTCTATTTTATTAATATAGCTATCTACCTGCCTTGCCTATTGCTATTTATTTCTATTTTCATCTTTTAAAACATGTTTTATGATAGATTTGTTACAGTAGATGCTGCTACACTTGAAAAAATGTTTATATTATAGAATATGTGAAAACACTAAAGAATTGGCATGCTGATAGAAAAGTTGAATAGTTATTTCAGGACAGAAATTTGCAAATTACTGAAAGTTTAAAAGTAAAACTAAATTTAATCAATGTTTTATTGTTTTTTCTTAAATTTTGGATTCCAGATAAATCCTAGGTTTTTTAAGCATAAAGGTCATGAGGGTGACCAGTAAAAGAGGCCAGGAAAATCATTTTCTCTGCAAGAAAAATTGACTTGATTACATGTATAGAGGGTTTGTCAAAAGGATTATCAGTTTAAGTGCTTTGGATTATATCATTTGTCTGTGCATACAAGTACTATTCCTCTATGGAAGCTTTCTCTTGTCAATAAAGCAATTCTATTATTTTGTTGTACTAACCCTTGAACAAGTCTTCCCTCTCTGATGTAAAAAGCTTTCTTCCAAGTCAAAAAGTGAGCCATTGAAATATAGAAGAGGGTGGCTATATTTCACCACCTTTCCCAATCATGCTGTGTGTGTGATGTTTTCTGTATAAGGCGATTACTTATGGACATCAAGGCTGTTTCCACCCCTACTTTTTAGGAAATGTTCTTCAGTCTATTTTATCATCAACTGTTACCAAAATGCACTGGCCTTTTTCTAACATAATTTGATCACTGCTAAATTATAGCACATTTTAAATAATCTTGCATACTCTGTGCTATTAGTATTGTGATATTATTTCCTTATCTTTTAAATGTAAATGCTTTTCAAAAATCTTCCCAAAGTGGAATTAAATATTTGTTTGTATTGCTCTCAACAAATGACAATATTTTAGGAAGTTAGAGATTTATCCCTGTGAATAGGACCATGCTTTGATTGAAATACAAACTTTGGAAAATGTCTGTGTGGCCTGAAAAATTAGTATCAATCTTATCAAAAATAAATCCTACAAGTGATAAAAGAGAGAGGGCTACCAAGGAGATGGAATTTAGAGTGCTGTTGGCCACCCACATGAGGCATAAAACTTTGGTGTCTTATTAGTGATAATTGAGCTCAATAATTGCTCATTGTTTATTTAGAAAATAACCATTGGTCAGATTGCTCTGTTGTTATATAACCTAGTCTGGGTTACTAATATCTAGAGCTTATAATTCAGCAAAAAATATTAATGTAAACTCCTCATTTTACTTTTTAATACCTTGTTTATAAGTTGATTAAAATAATTTCAAACACTATATATATTCTACTTGTGCAAAATTAAAAACATTGTAAGATTAAAGAAACTATTTACCACCAACTTAAATTTCAGGCTCCTTCCCTGAGCCACCCACCATTATCAATTGAGTTTGCATCCTTCCTTATCCTCTTTAAGGATTATGTGTGCGTACATATATATTTTTTTCCATGTGAAAAATCACCCTAGATCTCTCACACAATGGAATGATTACTTGAAGAATTTTAAGTTCAGAGTTATATACTTTAAGAAGTATTATTTTCTTGCATATAGTTTATCTCATAAAAAATTTTTACGTGAATCTAATTTCAATTTAACCATTATTTTCTTCTACTCTTTCTTTGGAAGACTTTAGGGTTTTGTTTTTGTCCTTGGTGTTTTACATTTCATTTTGATGGGTGGTGCTCTGATCGATTTATCTAAATTCTGCTGAGTCCTTGTACATTTTAAATAAATGTACAAGGTATGCACATTTTTTTCCTGAAGACAACTTTTTCAAATTATAAGAATATTTTTACTATTTTTTTGTTTAATATTATTTATTGCCTCCTTTTTTATGAATATTCTAGAATGTGAAGTTTGGAACATGGGATTGATTATCTTACCTTTCATACTTCCCATCTCTTTCTTTTGTTTTGCATTCAGTAAGGTTCCTCAATTCATTTCTTTTGAGGGGTGTGGTGCATAAATTCACTCATCAGCTTCCAGGGTCATTCATACTCTACTTAGTTCATCAATTTTGCTGTTACGTGTTTGACCAATTTTTGTTGTCCACATAATATAATCGATTAATTTTTAGGTAGCAATACCCTCCTGCAACTCCTTGTGCCAAAATATACTCTAATAAAAAATACTTTTTCTCCTGTTCTAATAACTCTGGTTTTTCATAAGCTCTTTTGTTGTCTCTTTTTCATGGTGATGAATGTCTCGGAACACTTGGTGAATTTTTATTGTGTGTTCTTTTATAAAGAGGAGATAGATTCTCTGTTAGAATGTTTGCTGTAGTACTTGGTTCTTTTTTCCTTTGCTGTATTAAAATTCTACTTTTGCCTTAGTAATGAATTCAATGCTAATTGACAGAACAGCTAATAGAAACACAAGCTGTATTCTGTGTTTTACATGCTGTCGCCTTTAGCCTTCAGGAAAGTTTGGGATCACTTTTGGCCTTAGAAAGGAAACAACTAGTTAAAAAAAAAAAACAAAAAAAACAATGTTCTCTCTGACTGGAAGACATAAACATAATTTCTTAGAGAACTTTGGGTAGAAAATTATAATCACCAGATTTTAGTATAAAAATGGCAGCTAGTAAAAATTCCTACTGTAAACTACAAAAAGAAAAATCATGGTGGGGATGTTTCATTTCAGAATGAAGCTTTTTATAAGAGGTTGTTTTCTTTAGGTGACTCCATGAAAAGAATACTGGTAGGAAAGATGTAGTCCATGGTATTCAGAACCTTATCTACAAGGAAAGCCATGAGTAGAAAATCAATTTCAACAGGAGTTATTCTAAAATGAGATGTGATTTAACTTTGTAAGAGATACTAGATCAAGTCACTTAACCTTTGTGAACTCCGAGTGACTTATTTAGAAACTGAGATTGATCATAGTAACCCACACAGCACAAGGTTTTATAAGGATCAAAGAGGTAAATATATCTGATAATATTTTTTATAAATAATAACACATTGTAAAATATCATTTGTCACATACTGATATGCAGGCCCTCACTATATAACAGACTACCATATTGTTATGTGTTACGTTAATTTATAAGTTACTAAATACAATTTTCAAATTCACTTTTGATTTTGTGTATAATTATGCCTTTCTATCCCACCTTTATTTTGTATAGAGATGAATAATTAAATAGCATTCCCTTGATTATTTAATATTCCCAGTCCAAAAGTATGATTATAAATCATGTGTCACCATTGTGCTTGAACATAAAAATCTTTTGGATTGCTTGTTACACGAATAATTACTAGATTTGAGAAGGGCCCAGACAAATGGGTTTTTAGTAAGTACCCAAAGTAAAATCTGCCATCAGGAATATTTGGAAAACACTAGCTTAAAGTAATCAGCTGTAATGGTTTTCTAACAAGAGTCACAAATCCATCTAGGGCTGATGACAAAAGGTAAAAAAAGGATAATCCAGGAAAAAACTCACCCAAATTTGTCTAAAGTCACCTCTATGCTCTCATCCCAAGGAAAGGTAAGTTAAAGTGCTTGGAAGAAACCATTTTCAGATCTTGTAGTCTGTGTTGCATTTACATTATTTCAGGCAGATAAAGCTAAATCCTACTTTTTAAGACTTCCAAGTAAGTAATATTTTCCTGCTTTCTCATAACTCATTCCAATATTTTTTGGAAGCAGAGGGGAGGGGAGGGAAGGGAAGGGAAAAGAAGGGAAGGGAAAAATAAGGAAAGAAAAAAAAGAAAAATTAACATTCATCCACCTAAACGTCTCTGCTAGATGTGCTGTCAGTGATACATGTGTGGGGGCAGAAAGGGTGTTTTCCAAGAGACACGTGATTAGCATGAATGTATAATACTTAGACATTTAAGAAAACAGAATAGCCAGGAAGGTCTGGCAGGTGTTCCAGGGGTGTTTTTATTTATAATTTCATGGACAGTGCGTTGTGCCAGAAAAACGTCAGTGGAAGGAATCCATTCATCCACATAACTCTTAAAGTTCTGTCTGCAGCAGTGATCACTAATGAACGTGCAAGCACGTTTTTAAGACTCAACAGTTTTCAGATAGGCTAGTGATAAACAACCTTGACTACATTTGCTCTCAAGGCCCTATTTAGACTCACGGAGCTACTGACATGGTGCCAATCTTGCTGGCACAGGAAAAAAACGGCCTTGATGGTGTTCTTGTCTGCTGAAAAACGCCCAAGCAGTTGTGCTCGGCTCCTTTCTCAACAGCAGTCTCTTCGAAGGTTTGGCATGATCTAGCAATTCTAAGAATGCCCATGGAAACTTCAGACTGATGAAGAGAATAAAGTAGACTGATTTACCATTAAGACTTGTGGAATGGGAGGCCACATTAAAATTTAAAATATTCATGAGTATGCATACATGAAATTTCATCGTGTGATTTCTGCTTACTGCACTTTCGATCTGTATTTTAGTTGATTTTTTACAGTTTTACATGTAAATTCACCGTACGCACACCAAAAGATCCATGATGTGGCCAGTATAGGTTATTTGTTTTTAAATCTGTTTTGCATTATGACATAGAATCCACATAATGAAAAGGACAAAAGACAGAAAGGTAGTGAATTATCACAAAGCCAATTCCTGTATAACTATCACTAAACGATGGACATTGCTAACGCTGTAGAAGCCCCCTCCATGCCCACTCCCAACCATTGTCCTTTCCCATTGCCTCAAGGAAGTCCCTACTCTGTCTTCCAAAAGTGTAGCTTAGTTTTGACTATTTCATAAAATTTTATGTCAATAATACTACATAGTAGACACATTTTTGTATCTGACTCCCCCCCCTCAATATTATAACTGTGAAATGCATCTCTGCTGTTGGGTGTGTGGGTACTTCCTTCATTTCCATTCCTATAGACTATTTCACTGTATGATTCCAATGCACTTATTTATCTATACTACTGCTTGGTAGACATTTATATTTTTTCCAGCTTAGGGCTATTATGAAAAATAAAGCTATGAATATTCATTTACATTTCTATTTGTGCACATATACATATTTTTCTGCTGGATATATTTAGGAATAAAATTGCTGGATCATAAAGTATGCACAGCTCAGCTTTAAGAGATCCTGCTAAGTATTTTTCCAAACTAGTGCACAGTTTATACCCTTAGAAGCAGTAGAGGAGGATACCTATTTCTCCACAATCTCAGCAAACCCTCCCTTTTTATTTTAGCCATACTGATGAGTATGTAGTGATACATAACTTGCTTTTCCCTCATCACCAATAAGGTTGAATTCCTTTTAATATATTCTTTGTCTTACCTTTTGATCCTCTTAATGGTGTCTTTTGATTAAGATGTTTTTAATGTAAACATAGTCCAGTTTATAAATTTTTCCTTAATGGTTAGTATGTTTGTATCCTATGTAAAATATCTTTTCCTATACCAATGTCATCATTTATTCTCTTCTATTAACTTCTAGATGGAATTTTTATTGATTTGCCTTTCGATTTATGTGTCATGTGAGGTGGGTCATTTCACTTCTTTTTTAACATTAGAATATATTTGCATCAGTGTCATCTATTGAAAAGAAAGTTCTTTCTTTCTTGCCCTGTACGCTGCCCCTTTCTCTTAAATCAGTATGTCTCTCCAAACATAATTCCAATTTGGGGCTCTCACTTTTCTTCTACATGTCCATCTGCCAATCCTTATGCCAATTTCACACTTCCTTGTTAGTATAGCTTTAGAATGCATCTTACTATCTGGTAGAGCAAGTTTTGCCACTTGTTTTCATCATGAGTGCTTGGCATATATTAGCACTCTGTATTCCCCTATAACTTACCTAATTCATTGGATTGCTGTTTCCAAAGAAAATCTGTTGGAATTTTGATTGGGATTGTACTAGATCTACAGGCCACTGGTGTAAAATCAACAACTTTAAAATATTGAGATTAAAGATATATAAATATCATCTATTCCTCTGCTTACTTGATAATTTAATTTCTTTCTCTCAATACTTTTGATTATAGAGGTCTGAAGTTTTCTAGGTAATGAATTTGCCCATTTTAAAATTATTCCTATGTATTTGATATTTTTCAGATGCTAATTTGAGTGGTAACTATTATACTATCTTCTACATGTATGTTATTTGTATATATTAACCTGGTATTTTCCTTTTTTTTTTTTTTTTTTTTTTTTTTTTTTTTTTTTTTTTTTTTTTTTTTTTTTTTTTTTTTTTTTTTTTTTTTTTTTTTTTTTTTTTTTTTTTTTTTTTTTTTTTTTTTTTTTTTTTTTTTTTTGGTGTTTTCTATTAAATTTATATCTAGCAATTTTTATACATGTTCATGAATTCTAATAATTTTTTATGTATTTCCACATATATAATCACATAATTTGCAATTAATGAAAGTTTATTTATCCTTTTCCTATGTATATACATTATTTCTTTTTATATTTTTTGCCTTATTCTACTGACAAGGACCTTCACTGTAAAAACAGACATCTTTGTTCTCTTATCATTCTGAAAGAAAAAAACTTTTAAAGTTTTACCATTAAGTTGAAGTTTGCTCCAGGATTTTTAAAAATACATATGTTTTAAAGATATGTACTCTATCAAAATTTTTTATAATTTGTTGAGATGACTATTAAATATTTAATATTTAGTGTAGTATATTATAATGGTTCCTTTTTACAAATGTATTTTAATAGCTTTATTGAAATTTAATGTATATATCATAAAACTGACCTATTTAAAGTTATACAGTTCAACAGTCTTTGGTGTGTGTATAGAATTGTGCAACCATTACCATAATAGAGTTTTAAAATATTTTTATCACCCTAAAGAGAAATTTCATACCTATTAGCATTCATTCTCACTCTCACCTGCACAGCCCCAGACAACCACTAATCTACTTTCTGTCTTTCCTATTCTGGACATTTCACACAAACAGAATCATACAATATGTAATTTTTCCTGACTGGCTTCTTTAACTTAACATAATGTTTTTATGTTCACTTACATTATATCATAAATCTGTACAGTGCTCTTTTCTCTTAAAATGAGTGTCCCTCCAAACATAATTCCAATTTGCTTTTAATTACTGAATATGACCTCATTTTATGGAAATACTACACTTTGTTTATATATTCATCAGTTGATGGGCATTTTGGTTGTCTTCACTTTTTATCTAGGGGCACAGACACTGATTCATGTTCAGAAGCTTTGTTGTATGGGAATACTACTTAACTTCCATGTCATTAATCCAACAGACTAAATAATTTTCTCATTGGATCTCTTAGTTTGAATATAATTGATTTTATTTCTACTATATTTTTCTTAGTGTTCCAAGGACTTTTTTTTTTCTCTTTTCATTATTCCTGGTTTCTGTTGGACTGACCAAGTTTCCTTGGATTTTCCTTTCCTCTAATCTACTTGTTTCCTATAACTGATCTGAAAGTTCTACATTATATTCCTGTGTGAAGTGTTAACCTTAAATTTATAAGCCATATACTCAATTTTTTCCAATAAGTTCTACAATTTTTCTATCTTTTTCCCAACCCTGAAAACATCCTTAGAATGTTTAAACTATCCAATAACAAACACAGCTTCTTATTTTAGTTGGATTTAATTTATTCTTTTTTACTATGACTCTTTCCTACAGAAGTGAAGGACTTTATATATGAATAATATTTTTTGCTTTTTACATAAGAATAATATTCCTAACTTCCCCCCAAAAAAATCTATCAGGCAACTGTCACCTCCATTTATAGGTTTCTTCAAGTAGATAGTTACTAGTTATGAAACCCAATTCAAAACAAGTGTTGAAAGTTGAGCAATATTTTCTACCATTATCAAAATTTAAGCACATGGAAACTCTGAGAGAACTATTTAATTGGATATTTGAAGGCATGCAATAATAATAGCTAATGTTATATAAAACTTACTTTATACGGAACTTACATAAAACTTACTTCAGGCTAGTATTGTTTTACTGTTCAAAGAAATATGTACATATATAATCTTTACAACAACCCTATAGAATAGGTACTATGAGGGGTTGTTAAGAAATTCACAGAATGGGAATTATTAGAGAGGTGGGAATACTAGTGTCCATAGTTTGATTGTGTGGTTTATTATTAGTATATATGCCAAATTTTAGCCTTCGTGTGTCCATATTCTTTCAGATATTGCTGAAGTATGGATGAAATTGAATTTTGGTCCATCATTAACTTCCTCACAAAGTAAGGGAAAATATCTCAAACTACTTTGGAAGATATGTTAGTGGTTTACAGTGACTGTTGCCCTCCCTGAGAAATCCATGGTTTTTAAGTGGCAAAGCCTTTTCAAGCAAGGCAGAGAGTCGGTTAAAGACAACTTCTGTCCAGTATGCCCTGTTGAGGCCACTTTCTCAGACACTGTCAAAAAAGTTGGAAACTTGTAGTGGAAGTGTAGCAGGAATCTAGGCCCAGCAGAGAGAAAGAATCACCCAAACACCAAAGATAGAAGAGGAAGAGGTTCTTTATTTGACCAGTGGAGCTGCAGCAGACAAAAGTCTAAAATGGTTGAGCTCCCTGACTCACTCTGGTCCTCTCCTTTTATAGGACTTACAGGCCTAAAGGAGCAACTATGTTGCCTTTTGATTGGTGGAGGAAGCAATCATGTAATCTTTTGATTGGTGGTCCTAAAGTATTCATGGCTATTCTCAGAGGGTTGTTACAGGAAAATGAGTCAGCAGAATCATCAGCAAAATCAGATAACTCTTTATGGTGGGGACTCCTCTCTCAGAAGATACCAGATTGAATAAAAAAGCAGCTTGCAGAAATAGTGGGAGTATTACATACAACCATTCTGAATATTCTCCATAGCATGTATGGATGTCAAAAGTCAGTACTGAGAATACTCACACCACTTCAAAAACAGCAGTGTGTCAAGTGTTCATGACAGTTTTTAGACCTCCGTAGAGAAAACAAAGATGATGTTTTAGGCTGGATTGTCACTGGAGATAACACTTGGGTTCATCATTATGAGCCTGAGTCAAAACAGGAGTCTATGCATCGGCATGAAAAGAGCATGCCAACCCCTAGAAGTTCAAGGTGTTCCAATTGTCTAGAAAAATCACAGCTACTGTTTTTTAGCATACAGAAGGAATACTACTGAGCCAGTACAAGAATAAGGGTGTCACAATAGCTGCAGAACACTATTCCAGTCTGCTGAAACAGTTAAAAAAATTTGTGAAGGAGAAAAGAATAGGAAAATGGACCAAAGGAGAACTGTTTTTGCATGACAAGGCGCATGTGCACAAGAGCAATGTTGCTTTGGCTTCTACTCATGACCGTGGCTTCCAAATGTTAAAGCACCTTCTCTACAGTACAGACCTGGTTCTGTCTGATTATTATTTGTTCCCAAATATGAAAAAATATCTTTAAGGGAATAAATTTATAGACAATGAAGAGATTAAAGTTGCAATTTGAGGGCAAAAGCAAAAACTTTTTTCCCTGAGGGTTTAAAGTTATTGAAAGATCTGAAAAGTGTATTAGGGTTAAGCCTGTATATATTAAAAAGGAAACATACTAAATAATTTTTGCCCTTCTTCCCCTTCATTCCATTAATTTCTTGACCATCCCTCATATTATTATATTACTAATGAGAAAACTAACACAGGAAGTTAAGTAAAATTCCCAAGGTCACTTACTTCATAAGCGTCAATGTTGGAATTTGAACCTAGGCAACATGTCTCCAAAATCCATTTTTTTAACTACTTCTGTCATATCACTAAAGAATAATACATAAAAGTTCTACCCACCTGTAACATATCAATAATTAGCAGCACGTTTGTAATAGGAATTTATGAATGTTAGTTTTAGTATTTTTTCATAACAGCTTGTGATGGCTAATTGAAACAGAAAGCAGACCTCAGTGAGCCAAAGCCAGTCTTTGAGGAGCATTTTAATTTTAAAACCTAGGTACGGAGACTTTATACAGCTTTTAGAAGCTCCTTTGTTTAGACCTTTAAACATTACATTATCTAAAAATACAGCTTTTGTAATCAAGAAGCCATAAAAATAAATGACCTGGTTTGGCAAGATTAACTGCATCAAATAGTAACAATAACAAAAATCTAGGTCTATGTCTATTGAGCCCTGCTCATGGATCATGCACACAGCACTCCAGCCTGACTACCCCAATATTCTCAGTCACAAGTAACGAGCTGAAGGAATATAGCCCTTATGTCCAGCCAAGCTCTCGCATGCACCACACTGATAACACGGGTCTCTGTGTTGTAAGTCAGCTAAGCAAGGTCAGAGCTAAATAGAACCAAGTAATCAAACAACCCTGGTTCCAGTCAATTTGAAACCTTGCTCTTGCCATGCACTCAACTCAGACCCAGTCACCAACTTGGAGAGCTTGAACTCCATGACCTCTCCCTGATTCTCTCTGTCCCCTAGAGTCCATTCAACTGTTTGAAGGTAATCATTCTTATAGTTTCAGGTCCGTGGAGGCCCATGGAGATCAAATACTGTCAAAGATAGAAATTCTGAAAAAAACTCACACTTAAGCTCCTCTGAGTAAAAACAATAAATGAATACGGGGGTGGGGGAAGTTTAGTTGTGCAGGGCTATCTTCATCTAAGAAGTTGTAATTCCATTTGTATATATTTCTCTGCTTTCCAATTTAAAACAGCATTATTTCCAGGCAGTGTGCTTGAAGAAAACCTAATGTAATGATTGTAAAATAATTTGCTAAAATATATATTGCTCTGAAATATTCAGTGAGATTTATTTCCATTCTTGTGGAATAATAAGTCCCTATTGTCCTCACAATAGGTATTGCAGATACACTTTGTTGAATATTTGGTCTAATTTTGAATATTCATATTGCCTAAATAGCCATTTATTAGAGATTTCATAAAAATACTTTTTAATCTCCTACACAACAGCATAAATCCCAAGTCTTTTATGTGAATTCACTAAAGTTCTATTCAAATAGAGTAATTATCCTTAAGTGCACTTGCTTAAAATATGTATAAGACATTTATGTATTAAAGTAGGTAGGTTCTGATCATTTTTATTTTGATGGTGAGTTATGAATCCTCTATATTTAAGAGGAAATGTGTTTCCAAGCCCCAAAGCTAGAAATCTTTTTAAAACATATTGAAAAGTTAGTCTTATTTCTCTGGCCTATTGCAAAATACAGTACTTTGTGAAATAAATACTCCCAAGTGGTTTGATTTTATAATTAGTAATTGCTTAAAAACTGCCCCAAGGTCAGTTCTGAATTGCAAATTTTGTCTGGTGGTCAGTTATTATGGTTCTGTTAATGCTATAAAACATATCTATCTTTATACAACTTCTCTGTAGCCACTATGAATTAAATATTGCAAATTAAAGTATGTAGTTGATGTGCAACTTCTCCTATGAAATACAATGATTGCTATTTGCCAATATATTTAAAAACTATATGAACCACATGAATTAGTACAAGTGCTTAGGGACTACAACTGAAAATATTTTTTAATTTCTTACAATCCAATTTTTTTATTATATTGCTGTATTTGGTGACTGGTTCGTTATGAGTTACATCAGAAAGTAAGACAGTCTTCCCTAACTCAGTAATGTATCATACACTATCATTTATTAGGGGTCTGTATACATTTACTTACTTTGTGATTGTTTGGTAGACGGTTTAAATTACAATTTATAAAGAAAGTAGAATTTGAAACAGAGATAGTTCATCCAATGAGGAAAAGTGGGAATGCCAAGAACACCATATCAGAAGGCAGCTCATCCACTTCAAATTCTGAAGAGTGATAAGAGTGTGTTCTACTACTTGCCCCAGCAGTCCCTTCCATGCAGTCATGAGCAAAATAAAAGGAAGATTGCTGGGGAAACAGCATCCTATGCACTTGAAGCTTGCCTCTTCTCCTGCTATCTCTATAGTGTTTGTTCCAAGGGTGACAAGATCCAACCATGTAAGTGTATAGAAAACATCCAAGTAATATTAATAAGTCAGAGGAGCTCCTTCACTTATACTGGGTTGTAATCAAAGTGCATAAAGTCTTAAAATTTGGGGGAATAATTTATGTAATATACATGTGCTATAAACTATCCCATACATAAAGAAACAGCATTAGCCTGCTTCTTTAACTCTTCCCTGGAAACATTATTTCCATATAAAAGAAAGCTTGAAATCAGGCTATCATTTCTTCTCTAAAAAGATGTCAATCAAGAAAGAGTTAGCATCAAGTATATCCTATTCACCGTGGAAGTCTAAAAAGGGAACAAAATATGTGTGATCTCTACCATCGAAAAATTATTTCTGGATGGTTAAAAGAAAGACATACAAGAAAGTAATTACACTAGTATGTGTTAGAACACACTAGAATGTTTTCAAACTATACTTGCTATGGGAATTTAGGAAGGAATAGAAGACTTTGGTCTCAAAGTCTCTTTCGTTGTAGGAAGTATAGGTATTGGATTGACTGGTGGTGAGGCAAGAAGATATTCCATGTGAAAGGGCAAGTATTTGGAAAATGGTACAAGATGAGAAGGAGGTTAACCAATATGATTAAAGTAGACAGCTTCAGCAATATGATGTTTAGGATAGTGTCTACTTAATGATGGTAGGTAAATTATTCTATCAGGATAAAAGTTCACGAGGAGAAGAATGCATCAACTCTACTTTGGTCCCCTAAGAACTTAGTGAAATGCAATGATAATGCCAACAATGTGTTCCAGAAAATGTATGAAAAATTCCTGAAATTATGCACAAAAGCAAATTGGCAAGTTAATCATGCTAGATCTCCATAAACAGACATAGAATCACACAGGCTATTTAAGAGGAATCAGAAAAGCTTCAGAGATGAACTGGAAAGGGGGCTCTTCAAAGAGAACAGTCTTGACTCTTCTAAAACAAATATAAAAGCAGAAACACAGACATTTGTATGTAAGGAGATGAATAATGAGGACAGTTCCTTAGAGAAGAGAAGTTTCATTCCTTCCCTTCCACAAATATTAGAGGTGTGTGTGTATGTATGACCTATGTATTTCAGAGCAAATGTGAGTACACAGTACATAGCTATGGATACACTTAGATTAACAAGCCACCAGTAAGCCCTACAAATTTGGGAAGCAGACCTCTTGGATCAAAGAACAAGGACATGAGAATCACGAGGACTAGTGAAGATGAGATAGAGTCTACCTCTGAAATAAATACTCTTGTAATTGCAGAAGCTTATGATTTTCCTGTTCAAACCTCCAGTTGCTGGAGCAAGGTGAAAGCAAGTCAAAACACAAGCAGCTTGGCAGCCTGGCTGAGATAGCAGGCCATCCTGGTGTACCATGACTTAAATTTAGTAGATATTATTTTCTTTTGATTCAACTTCTTAGTATAACTTATGCTCACAATTCTTGCAAGATATGCATGGAAACAAAAGAATGGCAAATGGTTCAGTATAATAAAAGTCTGCAATAAATTACAAACTAAAAATTTCCTAATAAGTTTGAATACAGGACCTCTGTGGCAGTTTGATAAGCCCAGAGATTATTTATATATATACAAAGTGACAAATATCTAATGAAACTATGCTGGAAGATATGTCTTAGCTAGTAATCTAATCATTCTATAGATGCTATAAATTTTGACTTCATACGCACTGTGTTTTCAGTTGGTTTGGTTGAGAAGAGACAAGTTGAACTTATAACTACTTAAATATTCCAATGTCACTTCCTCAATGAGGCTTTTTCAAGATTAGTGGACATTTGGTCCTATTCAAGACGTCCACACTAAAGGTCCTTGAAATTTGGTCCTATCACAAACATCCACACTTGGGAAATAACCCTGGGTTCAAGTAGTCCATAATATTTATTTAAACCTTTGGTTTACAGTATTAATACATAAAGAATAGTATCAGGTTTTATTGGCCCAATAATTGTGGACATGACCAAATCTTAAGGAGCTTTCGGCATGGATCCAATGTTTCTGTGGACATTTTGGACAGGATCAAATGCCCTGCAAAGCTTTCCCAAATACTCCTATTGCAAACAGGTGTACAACACTCACTCTAACATGGAACTCGTCTATGTCCTACTATATTCCAGTTTTCTGGAAATTTCTAAATAAAGATTTAAGCGCTGTGTTATGTTTTTCTTCCTTTCCTTTTCTTTTTTTGTCTATGAGTATAATAATAATAGAAAATGAAGCAGCCTATCAATTAATTGCACCACAATCAATAGTGGAGATGCAGTGTACAGTTTAGAATGTATTTGTTTTTTAACTTGCTTATTTTCTTTTTCACTTAGTAATTGTTTTGTGAGGCAATATAACATAATGATTAAGAACACAGATTTGAGGCTCAACACTAGAATTATAGCCTTGGACACACTATTTGACTTTTCTATGTTTCAGTTTCCTCATAAAATAGAGTTAATAATAGAATAAATACATTTAAAACCACATAATAACAAAAATATATCCGGTAGGTATTAACCACTACATTAGAAGCTTTTGCTTCTAATGTTCACCACATTCTTTAATGCCTAGAACAGCAAACAAATGGATATTCAAACATACATCTATAACATACACACTCGGAATATCCTACTTCCTGCTGAAATGTGGAATATTCATAATCAGGTGTTCCTTTTAAATAACTAAAACTAATCAAAGTACCTGTATATGTCAAATATGTAACATGAAGTGCTATCATGAAGCCCAGCACTGCATTTGGCACCACGGGGATGTTTGCTTCAGCCAAATGCAATGTTCCAAACCAGTGGTCCTCAAAGTTACTGTAAAGTATCTTCACATCCATAGTACACCAAGTATAGTTGATGAATAAGTCTCTCTTGTATTTATTTGACTATTTTTCAAATATATGTACTTGTAACTAATAAAGCACAAATGCATTTAAAACTACTACTGAATTCCATGGAATTATTATTGCTTTGTGGTTCATTGTTATTCATTATTTTGTAGTTCCTGCATTATTTTGTAGTTCATCAGCAACCAATTCAAAAAAACAACTAGAATCTTTTGGGACTCTGAAAATTTTGACATTTAAAAGGGAATCTTATACTTGAAAAGGTCTAGGTCATGCTGAATCACTAAAATACCACCTTGGCCTCCCTGAGCTCTCAGGCAATCAGCAAAGGGCACTTAAGTCAAAGATACACAAAGACGAAAATACTCCTGCTAAGCCTTCTCCTCTAAAGAGCTCTGGGCATCATTGCCTGAGTTTGTCTACATTTGTGAACTCTATTTCAGCAAAATGGTCAGGTCTTGGGTCAGAAATATCTTAAACCGTTGTGTGTGAAGTCAGCACTTTTTAAATATATATAGATAAATTGAGATTGAGAGAAAGTGGTTGGCCACAAAACTCACAGTTTGAAAATGCAGTGGTGTCTATGTACCTTCATTAAAAGGGTCTTCAAATAGGTGCCAAAATATTAGCAACTTCACCCACTAATTATCCACCATCACTTCTGCCACATTCCAATATCTGTGCAACAAATATGGATGCCTATACTCTTCACTCAGACATTGGGGGTGAAATGGTAAACACAGGAGATGTAATGAAGCCACTGTAAAACTCCTGTATCAAGAGCAAGACTCTACTATAGTCCAGTCCTACTACAGTCCAGTTTTCTGGAAATTTCTAAATAAAGAATATTTCTATCATGAAGACGTAAGCTCTGTATTACTTTTTTTTTTTTTTTTGAGTTAGTACACAAATGTTTATTTCTGTAAAATTAAAATAAAATAATGAAAATTTTTGATGGGTGATTTTTAAACATAAAAGGTAAAATTTTTTAAGAAAATTTATCTCTTAAAACTAATGGGACTTTTTTTTTTGTCCAGTTTGTGCTTGAGCTCTAGGCAACCAGGTTTAAAAAGCACTGTCTCTCTGTATGACTTCACTCATATGTGGAACATAAAACTGAAAGCAAAGAAAAAAAGAAATGAACAAACAAACAACCCATGGACACAATCAACAGTCCAATGTCCACTTGTGTATTACTTTTTGTTTTTTGTTTTCTATGACAGTGGTTTGTATTTGTATACCCCTTTTAAACCCATTTCTATAAACTGTACCCCTTGTTTTTAAAACAGCTGTTTTTAAATAGTGACACTTTTGTTCAGTGTCTAGCTTAATGTAAAATAGTGGAAATGAAGCAATGAGTTAGAAAAGATAAATTGCTATACTAAAAGCACAAACCACAGATTTAATTTATAACATTTGTAACACAGTTAAATACTGATAATATAATCAAGTATTTAACAAACTTTTAATTTATTATAAATAATACTTATTTATGTTATCAGAAAAGTTTGTAATAATTGTGATGCAGATCACTAGCCATTTGAAACATTGTTAGTGAGATCATTGGGCTTGCTTTGATGCACTTAGTTTCTTGGAATCAGGTTCAAAAGATGCCAGATACAGTCTTAAATATGGACTTGCATTAAGCTTTTTGTGAGACTTATTTTTTATGAAGGTATAGGAAGAAAAAGCTCTCTCACTAGTTCAGTATTAGTAAATGGCAAGAGGTATTTGAGTGCCTTCTTACTGAGCTATTCATATTCCTCACTGGCATCTACCCAGAAGGTAAAAAAAATTTTTTTAATCAGAATGTAAAGAAGAATGGGGTGAAAGTTCAATTAATTGCTCTTTTTCATTGATTGACAGGTTAACTTCTTTGAAGAATTCTTCACTGAAGGAAACTGCAGTCTAGTTGTTTTCTTTTCCATGTTGAGGGAAGTACTTATGAAAGGACACTTTAAGACCTTCCAAGTGACTTACAATATTCTCTTTCATATTTTGGGATAGGAGCAAATCATTCTCAGATAAAAAGTTGTGCAGACTTTCAAAAACTTCAGGCTGACACCATTCAATACATGCTCTCCAAAAGTCCACTTTTAAAATCACTGACTCCATTTTGTTGGTTAATTTGAATATAGTGATTGAGTTGTTTTGAAGTCCCAAGTTGAGTTTGTTTATTTCTAGAAAAATATCTGATAAATATTGCAAGACTGTGAAGTCAATCACTGTTCTAAAACTTTGGAGCAAGAGGGAAACAATGATCTTCCAAAAATACCTGGACTTCATGTCCAAGTTCAAACATCTGTGTAAGGACTTTGCCACGAGACAGCCACTTGACCTCCATATGCAAAAGGAATGTGCTGTGAATACTGTTCATTTCTTCACACAGTGCTTTAAACTATCTGGAGTTTCGTGATTGTGACTTAATAAAATTTACAACTTTTACAGCCTCATCAAGAACATCTTTCAGTTCACGAGGAAGAAGCTTGGAGGCAAGACTTTAGGAATGCCTCAGTGACTCCATGGTACATGAGGAGCTACTTCTTTAATTCAGCCATGTAGGCCTATGAAACAACCTGACATAGGCTTGCCTCTATCAGTGCATACACCACAACAATTCAACCAATTAATGTCCTTTTAAATGAAAACCATTGATTGCACTAAAAAAGCCTTTGCCTGTGGTATACTCTTTCAATGGGTATGAAAGCAACAGCTTTTCCTCAATTTCATTTACTACCAAGTATCTCACAAGGATGAGCAAAATAGATAAATCAGCAACATCTACCCTTTCATTGACCTAGATGAAAAAGAATTTACTTTTTCTAATTCTATCTACTACTGCAGCTTCAACATCATCAGATATTTCCTGAATTTGTTGAGACATTGTATTGTTTGAAAAAGAGATAATATTCATTTTGCGGACATGTTCTTCCCCAAACATACAAAAAAGTGGTATCCTTAATACAGGAAGAAATGAAATCTTCAGCTATGATGTGGTTTTTACCACATTTAGTTATGCAATAAGCATTATGGTAGGAAGCCTCAACTGCATTCTCATTGTCTTTCCTTCCTGACATCATGTATGAAGTAACAGTTGGATACTTTCCTAAGTGCTAAAAATAAGGTACTTCTTTGTTTTTATATATAGAATGTTTAATTTCTAAATGTCAGATGAGTAGAGAAGGTTTCATGCAACTGCTGGATATTTCCCCACACACAACGCACCAAGGTTTAGGACAGTCATCATCCCCTACAAATGAAAACCCATATTTAATATACTCTTTAGAGTATTTCCTTTTCTTCCGTGCAGTATGTGAGGCACTCACCTTTTTACTATCTCCCAGTGTGGGTGTACTCGTAGTTCAGACATGTGTTGAAAGGCACTTTGTGACAGGTTATAATCCACATCAGGTTTTGGTTTTTTTATCCATCTCTGTTTTCAACCACTGATCTATAACTGACATGTTTAAAAATCACTGACAATAATAACTGAAACTATATTAAACATTAAATTAAAAAAAAACACTTGAAAAAGTCACAATTAAAGACAGTGCATTTACTTTTACTCAGTTAATAACTAAACTGATCAAACAGTCTGGCTAAGGACGTATTTATATGTTTGGGGAAGTTCTAGAAACATTGCAAATGATTGTTCTGAATCTGGCATAATGATTGGTAGAAGAGCGGTTTGCGGGAAGGGTTCACACCCTCACCAATCACATTCGCTAATGTGATCTAATTTTGAAGATTCTACATTAAGAGTGATGCAACCTTAACATTTTTTGTTCCATAAAAAACATTTTGCATTTTTTTACTTTACTTGTTTTTTCTCCATTACTGGTTATTTTTCACATACCCCTGCCCAGCCCAGCACATGCCCCCAGGGGTACTCACACCACTGCTTGGGAATTGATGCTCTGTAAGTATAATAATAAGAGATAATGCAGTAGCCCTTCTGTTATCTGCACCATGATCAGTACAGGAGACATGATACAGGCAGAACCAATGCTGTGGGTTCATGAAATCCCATTTCCTTTTTCTCCTTCTAAAAATACGAGAACACCACATTTCTAAATTGCCCTTGCTATTGGGTCAGGGTTATATGTTAGTCTAATGCAGATGTGAATGGAACTTCCAGTCAGAAGAAATTAAGAGTGGGTGTATATCTTCTACCCACTCTCATCCCTTAAAATCATGTAAGACTTGCTGCCAAATCCACATAAGAAATAAAACATTGCTATACTACACTACTGTTATTTAATTCTCTCATTTATTACACAGCATATTCTCATCTAATTTAACTAATACACAGTGTGTCCTAAACAAGTATTTTTTTTTCCAAATAAACTAAAGATTAGTCATTAAATGAAATATATTGGCGTTGAAGTTTGATAAACCTGTTTTTAAATACCAAGTTCGTATCTTATGATTGAGATTTTTGGAAGTTAAATGACTTCTGAGTTTTAGTATGCTTCCTCTACATAATGTATAGAAAATCACATACTATGTAGGATTACCATGCAATTTATCTTAGGTAACTAAATACATTAATAAATACATCAATAAATGTGTTTATGCTCCTCTGAGTACATAAAACTCAATGAATTGTAATTTCTTGCCTTATATTATTTCCAATAAATATAATTTGATTAGAAATAAATTAGAAGCTTGGAATAATAGTTTCAAGCATAAAAGAACCTGAAAAATAACAAATTCAGCCCCTTATTTATAAGGTGATGGAAAGAGAAGTCACATTAGGTGGTGAAATTATTATACAACAAGTTGACAATGCACTGTAGAATTGTGTGCCTGAAACCTATGTAATCCTTGCTAACAGATGTCACCCCAATAAGTCTAACAATAAAAATGAATTAAAAAATAAAATAAAATAAAGGTAGGCAAACCGAGGTACAGAGAAGTAAATAGCATTGCCTATGGTGACATGCATTTGTTTCCATCATACTATCTGCTGCTGAATTAGATAAAATTTAAAGTGTTAACGAAATTTAATAAATTACTGTGCTTGATGTTAGATACCATAGCATCAGAATGTGGAATTAAAAGAGTTATTTATCTGCAAGCTTTACATTAAAATAACCCCTTTGTCTTACCTAACTATACTGAAATTAGAGGGACAGATGTTTCTGGCAGTGTCAAGGATGGGGACAACAAAGTTGTGTTCTTTTCTCCATGTAAAGCCATCTGGCACATGTATAAACCAACTGTACAACTATGGCTTCATTAGTGAATACTTAAATAAGTTAATTTGTTCAAGTAACATAGCACAGAAATTAAAAGCTTCAATGCTCACCAATGTAAACTTAGTTCTGAATTCCAGTTTAACTGCTTCCTATTCTAGGGTCCTAGGTAGTTTTATCATTTGTTAGCTTTAGAACCCTAACTTTCAGTTTCCTCTTCCATGAAACCAGGGTAAGAATATTTACTACATAGAGTTTTTCTGTGTATTAAAAGAGTTGTTTTAAAAAATCATTTACCACAGCATCTTACAAACCAGTAAGTACCCACTAATGATAATTATGATATGCAGAAAGTATCTCTCAATAAAATCACAGAATGGATATATCTGAGTATAAATATTCACCTACATAAATGTTACAAATTAGATTATATGATGTCTGCTAAAGTCTTTATTTTGGTACCTCTATGGAAATGCTCTTACAATTGAGTTACCACATAGAACTTCACAGTTGCAAAATAGGAATGAGATATAATAGTATAATATATAAACCTGAAGATTAAAATTTGTATAAACTAAATTCTCAAAAATATTTACAGTGTTAGAATAACCTCTTACTTTAGAGCAATACATTGAATAGCATTTTCCCCTCTGACATAAGTACAATATAACCAAATTTCACATTTTGTCAGTTGCTTACAATTATTATTATAACATCAAGTATACATGCCATTGCTGCTCCTGATGTGGACAGAGAGTGAAGAGTATGAATTCAAAGACATACTCGGACACTTGCTTTCTACATAAAGATGATTAGCTTGCATTTTGCTCATTTACATTTTTCTTATGAAATTGAAGTGAGTAATGTTGAGCTATCAATCCTTCAGGGCAATAGAAAACTACTAACTTCCTGAAGAATCATAAATTAAAGACTAAAGTAATCAGCCCAGAACTCTTTCATTTGCCCTCCAGAAAATTATCTTCTTTGCTTGTGCTTCCAGGATCTTCTGAATTGTCAGTATCATTCCAAACATTTCTTATGATTTCACCATAGATGTCATTTCTTATCATTTTTATTGCTTCTCACACTGCCCTCTCCATGCCTGAACCACATGACAAACTTGACTGTATAATGCTTTTGTCCCTACTGAGCTATTGTTTTTCAACCCCAACCTCCTGAGTTCCTTCCATGGGAATGGGAAACTGTGTCAAGGCCTATTTACACACTAGTTTTCTCACTAGGGTTGGATCTGGCTCCTCAGCTTCAACAATCACAACAGGGGTAAAACAATCCTGATTTCCCTAGGAGCTGGACCCCTCTGTCTCTTAACAGCTGTCTGGAATTCTGCTTCAGCTCAGATGGACTCCCCATTCCTGAAACCATGCAATTCCCATCCACCTGTCTCAGAGTAGCCCAACAGCAGGGAAACTCAGGCTGCTGGGCCCCAATCATCTGATTTAAATCTCAGGATGTCAATTGAGCCCAGATGGAAAACAAATCTACTACGTGAACTTGGATCCCAAACTGGATTCCTGTCACATCCTTACAGGCAAACCCTCCAATAGGTTTCCCTAGTCCTGGCACGACCTGTTCCTAACTTATTTCTCCCTTCCTGCAGGCTGAGTAATTGAGGACTCATCATGCCCTGTGACCTGCCCAACAAAGTTTATTACAACAAATTACTTTTGCAATCTAATGCTCACTTCTTTCTCTCTGGCATCTTTCATTAATACAATATCAATGAAAAGTATCCTCAGATGTACTTAGTATTATTCTAGGATACTTTTGGGCTAGTTTCTAATACCTCATTAGCAAAATAATACAGGATTCTCTGCAGTTATGATACTGAATTAAAACAATAACATTTATCTAGCTTAAGCTATATAAAGTCTGTTCAGTACACACTGTATTAATTTACTCAGGTCACTGTAAGAAAATACCACAGATTGGGTGGATTGAACAACAGAAATGTATAGTTGACCCTTGGACAACAGAGGGGTTAGGAGGTACCGACCCCCTGCACAGTTGAAAATCCATGTATAACTTTTCACTCCCCCAAAACTTAAGTTGTTCCTCAGTGCCCACAGAGAGTTGGTTCCAGGACCTCCACAGATACCAAAATCCATGGATGCTCAAGTCCACTGTATAAAATGGCATAGATCAGGGCACACTATCGGCCCTCCATATCCATGGACTCCTTCCTGTGGATCAGAAATACTATAGGTATTTACAGAAAAAAAATCCACATATAAGTGGATCCTCATGGCTCTAACTCATGTTCAAGGATCAACTGTATTTTCTCACCGTTCCATAGGCTAGAAGTCCAAAACCAAGGTGTTAGCAGGTTTGGGTTCTCCTGAGGCCTCCCTCTTTGACCTGCAGATGGCTATCTTCTTGTGGTGTCCTCACAAAGTCTATATTCTCTGTTCACACATTCCCTGATGTCTCTCTGTATGTCCAAACTTCCTCTTGTAAGGATAACAGATTGGATTAGAGTGTCCACGGTAAAGGTCTCATTTTCTATCTCTGAATACAGTCACATTCTGAGGTGTTGAGGGTTAGGACTTCAGTAATATGAATGGAGGGGTGGGCAATTCAGCCTATAACATATATGAAATAATATCTTCTTCACAAGTTCTCTTCAGTATACTGACTAGAAAAGAGTCGCCCATAGTAAACCTCTCTTAGAGTTTCTTGAGGGGTTAAAAAACTATTTCCTACTTTTAATCTTGACCTCACTGGGAAACTGAGATAATACTTAGAAGCAAAATAAATAAAATTTTACATCACATTAAATCTGATTTCCTGAAATGGGCTGGAAATAGTTAAAATAATTACTATACCTTAATAAACCTATAGTTTCTAAATTATCTTCAACTGATACTTCAGAAAGGAATATTTTGGTCTATCTATGTGCTAGCCTGTTTTCTTTATATTGTAACCAATTGTATTCCCTTCGAGGTCTTAATGCACATTTCCAATTGCCAGATGTTTTATGTTATGCTAGCCTGGACTATGGACAACCAGGTGACTCCCGAAGTAATGTGTTCACTTTAATTGCCTACTATTGATATAAAGTTTGACAAGATCTGAGAAACCATGAGTCACTTTTTACTGACAAAATGAGCAGAAAATGGTTAGTATTCAAAAATGAATTCTATGAAGAGACTCTTTTTTATTCTACGGTTTTTAAGGATTGATTTTTCTCCCCATTGGCCATGCCATTTTGAAATGCCAAAGGTTCTCATCCCTGGATTTAACTGTTTCAATTAGGTAGGTTCTTGGCGAATCTTGGATGTGACTGAATTTTAAAATCCACATCGTGCATGAGGAGGCTCCCATGATGCAGCCAGCCCTGTTCAGATACATGTCACCACTGTGGGACAGGCTGCCACATGTCATCACTGTGGGACAGGCTCCTGGGAAAGAGGAGGCTCCCTCACCGCTGGTTTTTTTCAGACCACGTTCCTGAAATTGCTCTCATAGCACAGCTCCTCATCTCTCCCGTCCCCAACTCTCCTATTGTTTCAGCTCTCTGTTGGGCTCAGCTTCTTTTTCTTTGCATCTTCATGCTGCAATGAATGTTTTCATAATAGAACTTTGCACCCTGGTGGGAGGATAACTGTAGAAGAAATTCCTTGAACTGGAATTTTGGGGACTGTTTAATACTTTTGTAATGAGTAAAGAAGGGAAGATGACTCACTAAGGAAACCCTTTGCTTTCCCTTCACTGTTGAAAGAGCACAGGTTTCTTATCTATTCTAAGTTATATTAAAAGCATTTGAAGTCATAGAAAACGGGAATAAAGAAGGCCTGTGGTTGTGAGGGGAACCCAGACAGAAAGAAAAGAAGGAAAATAGGGAAAAGAGGGACAAAGAAAATTGGAAGTTTTTCAGGCAAATGAGAGGAACAGTTGGTAGGGAGGACAATATTTAAATTCTGCCCAAGCACAATAACATTCACCTCCAAAATTAAAATGGCCTGCTGATTGTAGCTGAAAATCCATGTCTTTTTTTTACCTTATTTCCATATAGTCTTCTGAGTCTGAGATAATTACCTTTTGGGGTTTCATCAGCATTTGACAAAATTACAGCTTCTCCATTTCAAAAATGCTCTATTTCTAGAAGGGAATCTATCTAAACCCTCTCATTATTTTTAAAAATGTAACAGGTGGCTAGCTGTGAACAACTAATTTTTTACCTAAAGAGTGACATAATTGGCCCATGTATATTACATTCCTATTGCTAGATGCCCTATTACTGATTTTTAAAAATCAGGCTTCATTTAATAATAAACTAGCATTTGAAATTATGATTTAGTCATAATCTCAGCCCAGTGCCGAATCCACCCAAGGTTCTCTTTCACAGACGAGCCATTTGTGGTGCTCATTAGACTTTGCCCTATAGCAGGTGACAGTCCATGTGAGGACAACACTGAAGAAAAGAAAAAGAGAAAATATCAAAGCAGATATGATGTGTCTTTCTTGAAAGCAGTTTATCTTTTCATTTCACATTTCCATAAGGAACTACAGATTTGTGGCTGATTATCTTCTGGAAAGAAGGGTGTAGCTGAGTGAAGTAGCAGGCTCCTTGATCTCAGTGACAATGGTGGCAGGTACTATGGCTTCAGAGGAATAGGTGGTCCTTAGACTGTAGATTCAGATTTAATTACGCAACTCAGTGGTGGGGATCAGGCCTTGGCAAAGGAAGAAAATGTAACCAAATTTTGAATAGGGTGCTTTATAAACCTGATGCCATTTGGTTAAGTTACAATGAGAAAAATGAAAAATGAACAATTTTTGAATTAAAAAACATTTTCACCAGAATGAAGTTAATTTTCAAAAAACAATTATCTCCCACAATGCAACTGTGAGCAGAGACTCAGAGCAACTGGGATTGGTGAACTTATTATACAACAAGGTGACAATGCACTGTAGAATTGTATGCCTGAAACCTATGTAATCCTTGCTAACAGATGTCACCCCGATAAGTCTAACAATAAAAATGAATTAAAAAAAAAAAAAAAAGAAAAAGAAGAGCACTGCTCACAGAGTGTGGCCTTTCAGGCCTTTGCAGCACAAAGCAGCCAGAGACAGGCTTACCTGAGGAAAGAGATGGGCAAGGCCACTGCACAGTAAAACTTCGTATACTAAACAGGCAGCAGGCAGGATTTGGCTCAGGTGTACACTGGAGGTCATGGGCACAATCATGGATGACTTCATCACAACCCCCTGAGGTGAGTGCTACCCATTCATGGGTAAAGAAACTGTGGCTCAGATAAAGTTACTGACTTACTGACAGTGACACAGGTAGATCATGCTAATGAATTCTTCTTCCTCTCTCAAGTCATATTCTACTACATCAAAGTTGAGTAGGCTGGAGGTTGTTTCACTCAGACAATAGGAAAGTCTTACTAACTTTTCTTAATTCAAAATAATCTAATTTCCAGGCAATTTGTGTCAATTGAAATTACTATTTTCTCCTAAGGGAGAATCACCAACATTTTAATTCTCAAACTCTATTGTTTTTGCAAACACTAAGAATTCATACAAAGAACAGGGTTTGAACATTTACTCACGGTATGATTCAACTGCACAAAGAAAATAGCTTTTTAATTCATTAAAACTACATTTATCTTTTGCACACCCTCTAATCATGCTGGGTAGGAAGATTTTTTTTTCAACTGGCCAGTTTAAATATGTCTGCCTCTTCTGGTTTTAACAATCCTTATTAAATTTGCTATTAGGGCTTTTTAAAATGTGTCCCTTTCACATAATTTAGTCTTTTAGGTAAAAGCTCAGTCTTTCAGATCTTAACTCTTACACCTTTCAAGTTTATGTGGGTGTGTGAGGGGATTTTACCTTGTCCTCACAGAAATGAGTGAGGGTCATGTAAAAGATGTTATAAATATTTGTTCCTCAGATCCGTGAGGTATCACCTGGATCTCCATGGTCTCTTGTGCAGAATATATGAAGTGTTTGCTCCCCAGATTGGTGACTGCTGATGGACAACTGGCTGCAACAGGCTTTCTGAATTACATCACAGCTAGAAACTACAGTACCATTGTCTTTACTCAGTCTCAAAGTCCTTACCAATATAGTGGCCACTTTGTCATGACCTCATCCCTCTGCTATCCACCAGTAATCTCAACATTTCCTAATCACTTCTGGAGTATGCAGGTAATTCTAGGATCCCAGCGTGTCCTGCATAACCACCACATGCTTTGTTGGAAGTATCTGATGGCCAGAGGCTTGATGACTTCCATTCAGTCTTCCCAGGGAAGCATGACTAGCTTGGATGGACTTAGACCCTTCATAGCCATATGAATATATTTAAAGTCAATTCCTTCTTTTTAAATTTAGGTGGATATTAAGCGCCCTTATTCCTGATCCATTCACCCTCCTCTCTGTCCTTACTTCTGCTTTTCTCTCCCTGCCAATTACCAGGACTACAAGCAGCAGTCAGTCAGTCTCCCTCCCCCTCCCCCTCCCCCTCCTCCTTCCCCTCCCCCTCCCCCTCCTTCTCTCTCTCTCTGTCCCTGCTTGATAAGAACCACCTGAAAATGGAAATGAAATTTTACAATCAAGTTTTATAGGCCTCCCTCATGTTACACTTCATAAGTAAATAAAAGAATCTAGAAAACCCTCTGTTTTAACAAAGCCAGGCTTTCAAGACTATTGTCTTATGTAAACTTCTATTTATAGTATTAGAAGCTAAATATTGACTTCCTTTTCCCTTTAATTTCCCCTTTTAGAATTCTTATTCCCTAAGATAGATATATCACATACATACACACACACACATACACACACACACACACACACACCACATTTTAAAAATATAAATTCTATTATACACTCATCATTACAGTTCTCTCAATATATTGACATATTTTCATAATACTGAACTCCTATATTAGTACAATATTTTTCATTATTTATAACTTAAGTTGTGTTCTTGATGACCCAAAAATGTAAATCTGTAAACATTTGCAAATGGAAACTTGTACTGCAGAGCAAGAAATTCTTTCACAATTCATGGATTTTTTTAACAGTAATAATAGAGAACTGTACATTTTCACTTCTTCAATAGATTGTATTTGGTCCCTATTCCTCATCCCATAGACATTTCGAAATAGATAAGGGGTAAGGGCACTCTAGAACTATTATGTAAGCTAGTCAAGGTAGGAAATAGAACCGCTACCTTATTAGCTAAGCATTTTATAATTTTACTATAAAGCTTTGGAAAGTCATGTGACTGTCATATGCAAATCTGTGTTATGAGTCATGTGATAAGGGGTTTGCCTTAGTTATATTTCTAATTAAAGTGTTATCTGAAGCTTCTCTTTTTTTGACACTTTGATCATTTTTGTCGTATTTGAGCCTTTCCAACATTCTTACTCATTAGATGCACTCAACAGTCTCATGGTTTGACTACTGCTTCAAATTTTGTCCAAATAGCCTAACTAAGCCCTGATTTTATTTTTCCTTTATTACTCTTTTCTGCTTGCCCTTGATATGCTTTTGTTAGACTGTCCATTGGTTTCTATACTAAATTTCATTGTGAACTATCATCTCACATCTTATACTGTTTATTGAAATACAAAGGCTGTGCAGAAAAAAAATTCAGCCATATATGTCTCTATTTTTCATATTACATGGCTGGATACTTTCCAGACAGCCCTCATATAACCAACTATTTTTAAATTCTGGAAACAAAAGAAATCAACATTGCATTTAAGCTATAAACAATAAAGTTGTTTCTGGCTTAATTCAAATTACAGTATGTGGAGAATTCATGTTGTAACACACAATTGTTGAATCTTTATGTGCAGAATGTCATATGCAAAATACTGTTTTAAGTAGGCTGACCAGAGGTCCCATTTTAAACAGGACAGGAAACAATACCATCCCACTTCAAATGGTACGTGTGGTCTGTTTAGTCTCACTGGGCTAAATGCAAGGTGTCAGTAGGCTGACCATACATACAGTTTGAAATGGGACAGTACCGTTGTTTTTTGTCTCATTTAAAACAGTATGGTCAGCCTAGTTTTAAGACAATTAAGTGTCTCCTGGTCATGAGGTAGACAGAAGTATGTTGTTAACAAGTGTTACTTCCTAGTAGCTAGCTTGCCTCATTAAGAATCCAAGAAGATCAGTAAATTCTTGGAAGCAAAAGTCATTATGCAGAAAGAAATTCCACTTTCTGGGGAATCCTAAACACTTTCACACAGACACAAACAGACACACACACACACACACACACACACACACACACATCACTGACACTCCCCCACTTCTTAATGAGATACTGAAAACACTGGACCCATCCCTCATCCCATTCTGTATTCCTTTTCAGGAACTAGGACTTACTGGGTGAAGTTAACATCTGCCTTTTTCCCCACTTTCTCCTTAAGAGTTCTTTTGTACTTCTGATAGTGCGTTCTTTCTTCCTTGTAATCACTTCAGATTAGTCAAGCAGAAAAAGCTCTCATTTTCTTAGTGAAAAAATAGGTAAGAATTAACTGAAGTTACACAAGTATCTATTCATTTTTCTGTGAAAGCAAGAGATGGAGCTTGTCTCTTCTACCATTAAATTATCAATGCCTATAGCACAGAGTCTGGCAGTATGATATCTACATGCATGTTATATGATTTACATAATGATGTTATTCACATGCAAAAGAAGCTCCCAGAGTTTTTAAAAGATTCTTTTGATTTATATATACATATATATGTGCCACATTTCTCTTAATAAGGCAAGATGTTTTTGTTCATAACATTCTCAACACCCTCGTTTATAAAATCTCTCCTACCTTTTCCTTGGCAACATGATTTTATGAGCAGCAAGGAAAGTCCTACTTTTTCACATCTGCTGATTGAAACTGCCACCAGTTTCAATTTTGTCACCAACAAAATGGTGAGCATATAAGAAACAGCCCCTTCCTCAGAGTATGGTTATCAGGATTAAGGGGTACACACTAAGTGCTGTCCCAGATCAGATTTATTCACAACTGTCTCCCAGGCATTCCCAATGTTCAATAAGCATGAGTTGCCTTCTTTCTCCTTCTCTTTTTGTTCCAGCTACAAAAGGAAGTGCCATCCTTCTACAACTATCTCATCAGGACAAGATGAGATTCTCTGTTTAAACAAAGTCCTGCTTTGCCCTAAAAAGTAACCACAGTTACAATGTTGTGCTTAACACCAACAATAGTTGTACACATGAAGGAGAGCTGAAGTCAGTTCAGTAAATCATGAAAAAATAAAAAGTTTAACAAAGGAGAGTTTAATTGGAATCTGTAGTACCTCCATCTGCTCCATCTTTTATTGAGTCCCAGTTATTATTGCCTGAGGTAGATAAGCTTTGGACTAATTTGAATGAAGTGAGGTGTGACATTAATTGTTACATTAGAACTCTTACAAGATTAAAATTTGTGCAGCTACACACATGCCATATAATAGCTTTCAAGTGCTTTTTGTTTTTTCTACTTGAGGGAGATCATTTTATCTTAGTTGTTTTGATGTGGCATTAAAAAAATAAGTTTTGCACAGGATAAAATGTACCATGGGACTTTGTTTCCTATGAGATAAAGGAATACAGCTCCACCTGTCTAGTAGCCAAATGCAATTCATGTTTACTTTCCCAAGTGCAGGTCTAACTAGCCAATCTGCAGATATATAATTACAGACCTGAAAATACTGTCTTTGTCATAGGAAAAAAAAAAACTGTCTTTGGAAGAAGACAAAAGTAATTCAGAGGAAGAAGAAAATGAACCAACATATTCAGAGGAAGAAGAAAATGAACCAACATTTAGAAAGTAAGAGACTAGGCACAAAACTCTACCAATAGGAAGAATTATTCATATTTCATAGACAAATAGGCTCTTGGAGGTTAAATGGAAATCATACAACCAGCAAGTGGAAGAGCAGAGATTCGAACTCAGCCAGTTTGGTTTATCCTCTCTCAAACTTGGTTCATTCTACTGCTCTTCCCTGTTTAATGTTGCTAGTATCAAGTTAATAATGTAGATGAAATGTGCTTTAAAAGCTGAAGATGTCTGGTAGGCAAATGGACACACCTTGATCCAGTTTCTCAATCAATAAAATGCAATGGTAAGAAAATAAAATTTGATTAAATTATAAGCAACATTAGAAAGTTAGCATACTATAATTCATTTTAATTTTGTTTATCTTATTTACAGTAAAGAAGCAGTCATATGCCTAGAGACCTTCCTTTCTTTCCTCTTGCCTTTCCTCATCACTGTCCTTCCTCCTCTCTTTCTATCACATATACTGGGAGAGAGAAATGCTTAAAATAAATACCCCAAAATAAAAAGAAAAGAGTATTTAAAGTCTTCAGGAAGGAAAAAACCTGTCATTCAGATCTTAAGGCAGTGTTCTCAGAATTCTTCCAGAATTATAATATGATGACTTATTTAATTTATAAGCTCCTCAAGGGCAGAGTGGTATTTTAAGCCTCTTTGTATTCCCAGAATCTAGCACAGTAAATAAAACTTAATGAATATTTACTCTTAATAGAGAATACACACACACACACACACACACACACACACACACGCACACACCCAAATGATAGTGAATTCCTTCCCTATAAAAATCTTGAGATAACTGAGATATCTATGGTGAGTTTTAAAAAGCAGATTAGGAGTTCCAGGTTTTGAAAAAAAAACAGAAAAATTATGAATTCTAATTAAGAGGCCAATAGGTAGGGAATAAAACAGAAAATTATGGTGTCAACAAAGGCAAGAGAAAATTTTTATTTCAGAAAGGGAATAGTGTGTCAAATTCTATACTGAGGTTAAATAAGATATAAAGGGAAAAGTGTCCAATATATTAAGTAACAAAGGAGGATACTGTTAACCTCAGAAACAATAAATTAATTCAGTATTCTAATATGGCTGCAGTTTCATTTATTGAAATAATGACTAAAATGTCTGAATCATCTCAGATTTTATTAACATGGGAAACCAAATCATCACAATGAAGGCATTCATCCATTCAACAAACAAACTGAGCACTCACTAGCTCTGTGCTAGACACTGGGAATAAAAAGTAGATAAATATCATGAGTTTTCAGAGCACCAGTCATCTAATTCACCATTCTTCTCAAATTTTGATGTGCACCACAATCATCTCGAGTACCCTTCTGGAAAGATGTATTTCTTTGGGTTTATCCCAAGACTGAGTGAATTTGAAATCATCTACTATAAGACTAAGTCATCTATATTGTTATAGGTTTTATATATATCCATAAATTTAAAGTAAGTCTCTTATAGATAGAATATAGTTCAAACATATATATACACATATATATGTATATATGTATCATATATAGATAGAATATAGTTGAATTATATATACACATGTATATGTATATGTGTGTATATATATACATATATATGTGTATATATGATTCAACTATATTCTATCTATATATATGATTCAACTTTATATTATATATATTTAGTCACTCTATGTCTTTTGACTGGGGAATTTAATCCATTCATAGTCAAAGTAATTTTTAGTAGGTAAATACTTATTGCCATTTTGTCAATTGTTTTCTGTCTGTATTGTAGCATTTTTGGTTTCTCTTTACTTATTTTGTTGCCTTCTTTTGTGTTTCATTGGTATTTTTTTGCAGTGGCAATCTTTGATTTTTCTCATTTTCTTTTGTGTATCTTCTATAGGTATTTTCTTTATGGTTGCCATAGAACTTACATAAAGTATCTTATAACACTATTTAATCCTAATAACAACTTAACTTTAATTGCATACAAAAACCCTACATGTTTACTTCTCTCTCCTACACTTTGTCATAAACTACATCTTTTTTATTGTATATCCATAACACATTTTATAGCTATAGTTATTTTTTATATTTTTGTCTTCTAACTTCTATAACAGAATTAAAAATTATTTACACAGCATTATTACAGTATTACAGTATTACAGTATTAAAATATTCTGTATTCTGTATGTAGACAACTACATATTGATCTTTACCAGCAAGCTTTTCATATGCTTTTGTGTTGCTATTTAGTATTTTTCATTTCAACTTGAAGGACTTCCTTTAGTATTTTTTGTAAGACAGGTCTAGTGCTAATGAACTTTCAGCTTCTGTTTATCTAAGAAAGTATCTCTCCTTCATTTTTTGAAAGATACTTTTGCTGGATATAGTATTCTTGTTTGGTAAGTATTTTTTTTCTTTCATCACTTCGAATACGTTATCCCACTGCCTTCTGACATTCAAAGTTTCTGCTAAGAAATCCACTAATTAGTCTTATAGGAGTTCCCTTGTAAGTGACACATAGCTTCCCTCTTGCTGCTTTCAAAATTCTTTGTCTTTGACTTTTGACACTTTGGTTATAAGGTATTTCACTATGGATTTTTTTGGATTCATCCTACGTGTGTTCTGTTGGGTTTATTAAATCTGTGTCCATTTTCTTCTCCAGATCTGAGAAGTTTCATTACTTCTTTAAATAAGTTTTCTGCCCTCTTTTTCTCTCTCTCCTCTTTCTAGGTCTCCTTTAATGCATGTTTCAGTCCATTTGATAGTGTCCTATATGTCCCTGGGCTTTCATCACTCATTTTTACTTTTTTTTTCTTTTTCTTCCTCCTACTGGATACTTTCAAATGACCTATCTTTTAGTTTGCTGATCCCTTCTTCTTCTTGATAAACCTGATATTGAATCCCTTCAGTAAAATTTTCAGATCAGAATTGTGTTTGGTTGTTTTTTTAATTTCTCTTTGTTGATACTTTCATTATTTTTATGTATTGTTTCTTGAGCTTACAGAATACCTTCATGAAGATTATTTTGAATTGTTTGTAATTCAAACCTCCATTTCATTAGGATTGTTTTCTGGAGATATTTTTTGTTGTGTTGATTGAGCTATGTTTTCCTGTTTCTTCATGTGTTTCATAGCTTAGTACTAATAATATCCACACATTTGAAAAATAGCCCTCTCCCTGTCTTTATAGACTGGTTTTCTGTAAGGAAAGACCCTCACTAATGTGTCTAGCTAAGATTCAGGAGCATTCTAAAACCACTTGGGGAACTAATTTTTCAGGGTATGTGCATAAAATTTCTCAGAGAGGTTAGCTGATTTCTTCAAAAGCTTGTAATTTTTTCCCTCCCTCTGGTATCTATGGCATTGCAAATTCTCTGGCTCTTCAGCAGCAAGCTGAAGTCATAAAGCATGAAAGTTTGCCAGCTCCCTATCAGCACCCTGAAAAGCCAGAATACAGAAATATGCTGCACTCCTCTTCCTCCCTCCTGAGAGTGAAGCTTCAAGTTGTGTGCTTTCTCTCAATTAAACCAAGCTATCAGTGAATTCCAGGCCTTCAAACTATGCTGGTTCTGTAAGCTCTCTAAGTGAGATGAGATAGATACCAGTTCTCTGGGCTGCCCCTCAGAAAGATAGAACATTGACTGGTCACATGCTCCACTTTTCTTTTTTTCCCCAAAGTAGATGTGGTGAGCCACAGCAATCTTTCCTGGCATTGAGCTTCGCTGGATTGGGGAAAGGGGTGACATAGATAAAGGGAAATGGCATTTAACCATTTCAATGCAGCTGCTCTCAGCTTTAGGCTCATTGGGGGACTTCAACTTCTTAATTAAATTTGGAAATCTCATAAGGGTATTTTAGTTTATATATCATTGTTAAAATCAGTGTTCCTATGAAGGAATGAGGACATGGACCTCTCAGACTGCCATCTTGCTAATGACTGCTCATATTTTGTTTTGCCTACTCAAAAGTGAGGGTAAAATTCAGACATTTTAAATGCATTCAAAGCCTGAGAAAATTTACCACTCAGATTCTCACAGTAACCCACTACATTTTCATAAGAAATAATTTAAATAAAAAAAAAAGAAATAGTGTTCTGAAAGAAACCATTATGAGCAAATAACTGACAAATTTTAGGGTCAATTTAAAATAACATCGACTCTAAAAGCAAAGAAAAAAATCACGTGATATAAAAACTAGATTACAAAACAGTGGAAATATTACTGTGCAAAATAGGAGAGAGCAATAGAAAACAAACATTCCTGAGGTGTGTGTACTATTCTGGTATAGAATAGGAATTGATCAAATTAGACTGCCAATTGAGGCATGCATATACTTATAATAATTTGGATCTCTTTCCAGATCATAATCACAATAAAAATCTACATCTATTTATTACCCTTCCGCCTATCACCAGTTCAGCAGTTTAAGAAAGTAATAAATCACCAACTACTATTTACAATTATAGATTTACTACCAGTAAAGATGTTTTGATGATTATCTTCCCTCTTCAGAGCACCTGACTTACCATTTCCACCAGAAGTTAAATGTTTCCTACTCATTCCTCCTCACCTCTTTTTAAGCTTGATTCAAGATTTGGTCTCTATTTCTAACCAAAGTAGCAGAGTATAATCAGTGAGGTGTATCATAATTACCTGGAGAATACTTTGCAAAAACATATATACTGCATTCTATATTTACATTCCCAGATGTACTTATATAATAGAATTGATATAAGTCCCAGCCAGTAATGTTCTTTAAAAGCTTCTTTCCACCCAACTTACTCTGATGCACAGTTCATGATCATCAAATGAGATCCATTTGCATTTTACAGGACACCATGCAGCAAGATCTCATTTATAACAATGTTCTATCATGTACTGAACCTACCCTGTAAAAGTAACTTTCCATAGTAAAATCTCAACAGATCCTTCTTAACCTATAAGATGTACCTGTCAAAATTCCTTTAAAGTAATTTTTGCAGTAATATATGCTCACTATAGGATATTTAAAAAGTGAAAAATACAGTTTTAATTTTTTGTTTTTCACTTTTTATTCCAATATTTATGTATGTGCATGAATGGATATACTTTTCTAAAAATTAAATTATGCTTTATAGGCCAGTTTGTTCTTATCTTTTTTCACATAATATTACATTATGGTCATTTTCCAATGTTTTTATAAAAATATCCCAATTCTTGAATTTTTGTTTTATATTTCATCATATAAGCATACTATTATTTATATACCTAGTCTACACTGTTACACATTTAATACTTTTCAATTGTTTAGTAAGATAAATAATGACATGAAGTTCTTCAGTATAAATATTTGTAATCGTTACAAGAGAGATTATCAGGAATAGAATTAATGGGGGTAAACAGCTTTAAAACTCAGCATTCCATATATGTTGTGTTAAGGTTCTATTTATATATAGATCTATATTTCTTTATAGAGGGTAATACTACATTAGAAACTCTGTACTCTTTTATATATCATTATGAAATATGTGTTCTAAGGATAGAACATTTTAATCTTCATAGAGTAAATGAGGGCCCAGGGAAGTAAGAGACATGAAATCTTTTCCCTTCATTACAACTTACTTGTTCTGTGGCCTATAAAAATTCAATGAACTGATTTGTTGGAAAACTACCTCAATTCTACAGACTAAGGAGAAAGTTACACTTGCATTCTCTGTACTTTGGGGATGTTGTCTTCAGAGGCAGCTGATGGTGCTTTGACTCAGTTTGAAGCCTGAAGTTGGCCACAGGCACACCATTCCCAAGGCCTCCTGGGAGGAGCCCCAGTGAAGTTCAGCTGCAGCCTGTGCCCTGCCTGATGCCACCTGGAATGAGCCACAAAGGAATGAGAAGATGATTGCCACCCTTGTTTGTCTCAGGGTACCTGGGAGAGGATAAGCTACTAACTGAGGCCAGCTGCCGCTAATGCCAGGCTTGGGGCTGCTTAGCAAGAAGGATGGAACACATCAAGGGCATGCTGCTTGTTTGGGGTTTGTGAATCTCTGAGAGATTTTTAGGAGAGTTCAAAGCATGAGCCAAGACAGGCCATTTGCATGGAAAAGTTATTGTAAGGGGTTTGGGCAGACCCAAAATTTGGATGGGGTCTCAGGGAATCACCAGGGCAGGGCTGGTGGTGTCAGCCAGTTGATGGAGACTCAGATATGGCAGCCACCTAACTCTGAATGGTGGGATGGAGGAGGGCTCAACAAAGAAACAATGGGCTCTGCCAAAAATGAAGCCAGACAATTCAATTCCTCTTCATATGTCCCTGGCACCTTTTGAATTGTTGCCCTAGTGCTGGAGCCCAGAGCGACGGAATCTCTAAGTTAAGTCCATGTGCTGGCCCTTTAAGAAGAGCAACTGGGACTCTAGCAGTCCTTCATTTCACTCAGCCACAATATCTGCTGGTGCTCACAGCCAGAATTTGTGGAAATTCTCTTCTTGGTACTAGAACCTGGACTGGGGAGCCTGGTGTGTGGCTGGGACACCGCAGGAGGAACCTCTGCAGCTGAGGAACCCACTGGTAGGTTTGGAACTAGCTCATTCTGTGTCTCTGCTCCTCCTATCAGTCGCAAGGTAGCTTCTTCTGTATGTCCTTAATTGCAGGACCTTTGTTCAGCTAGACGTCAGGAGATTCTAAATGATGGTTGTTCTGTAGTTTAGTTGTAAGTTTGATATGGTTGTGAGAGAAGGCAAACAAGGTATTTACCTACTCCACCATCTTGATGAAAATACATTTGTTGCAATTTTAAAATTTATAGAATCTTTTGGCAATTTATAGAAATCATTCACTCTAAAAACATTTCTGAATACTTTGAATCCATTCAGCACTGTTTTACACAATAAACATTCGGAAAATAATAAGACAGATGATCTCCCTTCAAAGGGTCCATAGCAAAGAGAGATAGATATGCATACAATTACAGGGCTGTGGATAAATGCTACTAGACTTAAAGCAACATTTAGGCTGGAGTAAATAATCACAAATTAAGCCTATGGTCAGCTATGGAAAAGCTTCTCAGAGGAAGTGACTTTTGAACAGACAAGAAAAAGAATAAGCCATCATAGCACTGAAAAGAAGAAACACATTAAAAACATCAAGGATAGCCTTTTCATTAAAAGAAAACAGAATTATAGAACATGGACTGTATATTTCTGACTATAAGAAGTCAGAAAAGTCTCACATTATGTAAGAATTCTCTATTAATACAGGTTCTCTCACTGTTTACGTTCAGGTATCATTTCTCCTACTGTAATCCTAAGAAGTCACAAAAATTTGTTTTATTTAGTGCTTTTATGCAGACATTTTGCATACCTCTTTCCAAACTAAAGCTAATTTTTAGATTAAATTTTAATGAAAACATGAAAAAAATTCAATGATGGTGCTAGATCTAGATGGACAATGAACCTTCAGGATTTGAGATGTGTGCTACAAGAGATAAGTAACTGAGCAGACCTTCAAGAAACTCATGGTACATAGGAAACAGTTCAGCTTAAACTTTCTGCAAGATGTAGTATTTCCAGGAGAGCTGAGTGGAGAACAGAAGGGCCTGGAATCTTCCTAGGTCTCAGTGAGTTTCTAATCAGGACTTTAATCTCTTTGGAGTGAGGTATGATGCAAATACAAAGTATTTAGTGCTAACTTTTAAGTTATGCCAGAAAAATTTAAGAGCTGAAGAGTAAAATTTCAACCAAGTGAAACAACATTATTTTAAGACTAACAGCTTGCTAAATTAAAAAAAAATTAATGTTATAAGCAATTAACATCTTTCATACTAATGTGGTGTCTCTGTACAAGTGCCTGCTGAGTATTAAGGTAGATAACGGCTGGCAGCACTCCAGGACTCTGCCACAGAGCATCTCAGCAGCCACCTTTGTCTGCACCAGCAGAGGCTGCAATTCAGAGATGATCAACTTCTTCACCTGCTCTTCGTGTGCAACTACTGGTTTCCTTTTTTCCTTTTTAATGCCTCTCCCCAGTAAAAATCAAATTTAATAATTTAATATTTATAATTTTAAAAACTACATATAAAAAGACATAATTTAAGTTGCATTGGGAGATAACTATGAGAGAATGCTGGAACTGCACACATTTTTCCCTAATATTTTCTAAAATGAAGCATTAGTCAAGAAAAGGAGAATTTTATTATCTATTCAGTGAAAGCTAAAGAGACTAGCCTGTCAGATGTGGAACTACAGGAAGTATGGTGGAAAGTTAGGAGGGAGAGCCTTCCAGAGTAATCCAATCACACCCTATTAGAGCAGCTTTCCTTCCCAGAAGCAGTAGCAAAGTATTTGGAATTCTCAGATTGAGGAAATGATGTGATACTTAACAGGAATTAATCCTATCCTACATGGCATACTTTGGTACATTTATTCTTCATAACAACCTTTGGAATAGGAAATATTGCACCCATTTTACAGATAAGGAAGCTGAATGTCAGAGAAATGAAGTAAAATACACTAGTAACTGGTAGATTCGATCTCTATAGAACACTAAAACATATGTGTAACTCTTTCTTATAAGGCGCTACCTCACATAATTCTCTCCAATCTTAGCATCCTTATTTTTTTCTCACAGACTTACACCCAGATGAAATTCTTTAAATATAAATTACTGATAGCTGTTCCACAAAGATATAAAGATCCAATTTATAATTCTCTTACTCCCTTCTCTTCATCTAGGTCATAACAAGTCTATCCCATGTAAATTGGATTTTTTATTAAGGTCCTAATCCAAATTCACTTCAAGGGAGAAGACAGAGCCTTTCGCAGGTCACTCCAATCCAGAGGACCATCACAAATATTTCTAATGACCTTTATATTTAAGTTCAGTTCTTGCTTGCTATTTCCTGAGTCTTTATACAATGGTTTATCATCATGAAAATGTTTAGTAATAATATAACCCAATCCTTTCCCACATACAAAGCATTTCAATGAGCACCACTCCTGCAAATGAACCAACTCTACTCCATCCAGACCTTCACAATTGGTCTAGAAGGTAAAGACAGACAGGCAGATTATATAGCATTTACTTGTTCAGTTTGTTTTTTATTATGAAATAACCATGAAGAATATTAGGTCAAAATCTTAATACTTGTTTTGGTAATAATAATCACTTATTGAGCCCTTACTTTTTGGAAACAGTCCGATTTTATAAAAAAATCCCATTTATTTTTTATCACAATTACATAAAGGTAGAAGTTATTTTCATTCATATTAGTTCAAATGAAAAAAAGAAGAAAGAATATATTGATTAATTTGTTTAAGGGCACAAAGTCAGTAACAATCAAGAGTTGAAACTTGCTCCCAAGGAGTCTGGCTACAAATGCCAAGCCTTTGACCCTGCTATACAATGTCACCTGCACTAAGTGAACTCCATGAGAGGAAGCACAGAAGGGAATTCAGGCCTTTCCAAACTCAATTGAACTCTTCAAGTCTCTTTCTGAGTACTTTTAAACTAAGGGTGGTATTAGATCTGCCTTTGCAGGTACTAGAATAATTTGGCTGCAAATATTTAAAGTATATTATTAGCTTCAAAATACTTAAGATAATCACCCCAGAAGAAAATACAGTCAAATTTTTCCACAGTAGTCCATGATCTGTGGTCCAAGAAATATTTCTTCTTTAGAATCTTTATGCTTCCACAGTACCTGCACTTAACTCTACTATTATGCTAATCACACTGTCTTAGCTTTATTGATTTATTCCCTTGTCTGCCTCACCATACTGACAGAGGGAAGAATTTGACATTTATCTGTTTTTCTATCTCCATACATTAATCTGGCAATATCAGGTACTCACAAAGTATTGGTTCAGTGAATAAACAATGCCATTACTCTCCAGGAGTATACAATATAGTAGTAAACATAATAACAGGCATTCTATTTCAAAATTAAGTTCTATTAAAATGTAATATAACACAGTGATGTTTTAAGCATTACAACTAGAAGATTTCTAAGACCTTGCTGAAATTCCCATTCTTTGTTGGCAAAAAATAACTCATATTATAGACTTTCAATTCAAATGGTTTTATTGTGACCTTTTGAAAAAGAGTGGCATTTCACACAAAAAGAGTTCTGGGATTCACCGGTTCATCCCAGGCATCGATTGTGCAGTGAACATGTGTAAGACATTATACTAAACTTCACAGCTAATACAAGTAGCCTTCAATTTGCTAACTAATAGAACTAACTCTTTTAGGAATTTAGTTAGAAGTTATTCATTTGAGATAGATATTACTTCCAGAGACCTGGAAAGTCCTGCATCTTGTCTGGTGAATCATTCTTTTTAAGCCATTCCCAAGAGGATTACACATACAAGGAATAACAAATAAAAACCAACATATAGTTTTGTTAATAAATCAGTAATGATAATACAACCAAAACTTTTCATTACCTACCATGTGTCAGAACTCATTCTAAGCATGACATGAATGAACTAATTTGATCCTCAAAGCAAACCTGTAAGAGAAGTTTCATTATTATCTTCATTTTTCACAAGGAAAAACTGAGTCCAACAGAGTCAAAACAAAACTGAGTCAAATAGTTAATAAGTGGCATACCTCTAGATTTGAATCCAGGGCCTGTGCTTTTAACTTGCCCTCATATTGCTTCTTTTCACAAGATAGGACCCAATATTCAATCCAGAATTTCATTGTAAGAGCAGAACGATAGCAAATATCTTAGCCCTTAATATCTACCCTATGAAACTAAACCTTATGGCTAGGTAGGGGTTACCACTTTTGGAATGGACCCTCCTACCCACAAGTAAATACCACTTTCTTCAGGGCTGCCTAATGTAACAGGTCAAGTTTGTTGTATCTGTTGAGACAAAAGACAGCACTCCTGTCCCTCTCCTTCAGTTTTCTTGGGAGGAAACTTTGAGGCTGTTAAAACAACATCCCTATTTCCTGCAATCAGCCTGCATGATACGCTGCCCAGAAAGGTGACCAGTAGAGTCTTCTACTTTCATCTCTGGTTAGGAAATGTTCCCTTTATTCTGCATGATGTCTAGAGAGAACAAAAGTATGCCTGTGTTTCACACTTATTTGTGAGCTTTTGTTCTCTGTGAAAAGTGATACTCATATGAGGAAAATAAACTTTTTTGAATACTCCTCCAACAACTAGATGGTTGTTCATTGGACTAATTGAAATCTACATGCAGCATAAAAAAAAATGGAATCAAAAAAGTCAGCGGGGTTTACAGAATGGGCCTTGGCTCGAATACCCTCTCCCCTGTATTCACAAAGATGGTGAAAATGACAGAGAATGAAAGACAAGAAATAGCAAGAACTGACTTGACTCCAACATTCTGCTCAGCCAGGTAGAAGAGACTAAAACCTGAGTTTTGACACACTGATCTACTTGTTTGTAAAACTACGACTCACTGAACAGTTCTCTCTCGTGAGGGTAGATTCGGGAAGAGACAAGCAGAAATGGAAGCTTCCTGTTACAGGGACAATAGTGGGTTGCTGTCCCCACAGAAATGGAGAGAATACTCTTTCTTCTTCAAAGAGATTTCCTTTCTATACATTTTTTTAATCCTCATAACAGTAGTGTAAGAAGATATCACAGAATCCATATAACATAATTGTGGAAAATACCTCCAAATATATTAGTTCAAGATATACATGCCTTGTTCTGTAAGTAAGCACACAAGCTATTCCTAATTCCTATGAGTGGTCAGCTACTAATTCATACATGCTATGTATTTAAATCAATAGAGATCTTTGAGAACTTGTTTCAGTTCAAATACTTCTCTCATTGATACATTCAAGACAGCCAAAGAGAACAAATAAATGGATACATCTGAATATGTTTGCCCTTTTATTTGAGGACTCTCTTTCAGAATTTCACTGTGGATTTTGGAGTCTCACTGATGATAGATATACTGTCATTGATCTGTGCCTTTGCTTATGCAAACTTCTCAGCCTGGAATTCATCCCATTGCCTTTCCTGTGCCTGACAGATTCTCACTCAGACCTAATGTCTCACCTCTCCTTCGAATACTTCCTCGTGGTCCCACATCAGACAATCCATTCTCCATGTTTTTCCCTACTTCATACATACTACTCTATCAGAACACATCAAATAATATGCTAACCGTTCATGTGCTTGTCTTCCCTTGAGTTCCTCAAAGACAGGAAATGCTATTCAACTTTATACCACACAGGTTTCAAATGCCTTGTTAAATTAAATTGAATGTAAATAACTATTACATATTTACAATAGGTGATGTTGACTAAAGCTAGATTCATATGAAGCTCAAATAAGTTTGCAAAAATGTGACTCATATTCACTTTAAGAAAATAAGTTATTCACATTTCTAAAAATGTTATAAGAAAATATGGGTTAAGAATTTTGCAAATGGAACCATTTATTTTATTTTACAATGATTAATTTAGTCATCCTAGCAATATAGCTGGAATTTAAAACCTCAAACTAGCTTAATAAATATGGTTGGTTTTAATGAAGAATTAAAGGATAAAATTGCACTCTGTTATCAAGGTACAATAACACTACACACTTAAATAGCACAAAGAAAGCAAAAGGTTAATTGGAATTTAAACTAAACCTCATTTTAGTAGACTAAATAAGCTTTTAATCAAAAAGTAGAATTCAGTATTAAACACTATAATACATAAGTATTACTGTCTGAGATACTGGATTATAAAAGTATGATAAATCAGGTTACCTTTATTAGAATTCAAACAATTTTGCAGCATATAGGGATATACTAGCTAAGGAATAGAAATAAGTCAGATGTAATTTATCCAGAGGGATTAATTAATAATACAATGTTCACCCAAACCAGTTCAAGAATGTGAACATCCCAGGAACTCACCTCGGATTTTAAAACATGTTTAAAACTGAATTCAAAAATTAAGGGCAACCCCCTCATACAATCAAATAACCACTGAATGACAATAAAAATATAGATCTTTTTGAGGTTGAACTTTTAAGTATGAGATTTTATTTGAAAACTTATATTCAATTATTTATTTTACAACATGAAAGTTGGTGCATAATAGTGTCAATAATTTGTTCAAAAGTCAGTAAAAAGAATTTCAGACTGTCAGCCGTTTTAAGAGCTTATACCAGTCATACCGACAGAAGCAATCTGCAGCCTTCTTTGATGGACACTTACAGAATGTCTAAAATTGTCATGCTAGAACATTCTATTTTTTTCTGAACTCACAGTTTAGCCTAGAAAATTGGTGTTTCATATCACTGGGATAACAAAAAGCTACAACTTTTCTCACCCCAAGTGTGTGCCACAGATGGTGTCTCCATCCTGAGAAAGACTTGAGGAAGGAATGAGGGGATGTTCATGTCCATCTTCAGCAGAGAGAAGTGGAAAGTTAACTACTTTTTCTCTCTCAAAAAAGATCAACTTCCCAATTAGGTATTTCACAGACACTGTATTTCCCCCAAATATAAATTTCTATATATTCTTTTAGTCTATCTAAAAAGCTAAAACTTCTCACCAAGTTGCAAATCATTGGAATTAATGATATTTTGAAGTCTTAGGTTTGCATAACTGTGCCTTGAAAATTTATAATAAAGTTATCTAAAAACAGTTCTCTCCAGAATTACATTCACATATTTTTTAAACACAGAGAGAATCATAAAGATAACTGCAATCATCTGAACAGTTGCTGCAATCAACAGCAAGACAATATCCAAGAATACACACAGTGTGACCAAAATACCCAGAATTCAGTCTCAGTAGTTTTACGCAAAAGAACGACAAGACACTGGCTGTGGTCTATTTGCTTGGGCAACAAAAGGAGACTGTACTGGAGAACCTCAGAACATATCAGATTAAAACTCAGAAGAGTTTTATAATCTTATAATCTCAAGCCTATCCTGTACATGCTGCAGCCTTCTCCTCTTTCCTTTGGCTTCAACATAATACCAACATTGCTTCCTGCTGATGATTTGTACTCCAAGTCATGGTGACCACTGTATTATCAGTATATATTATATAATATGAGTTCCCCAAAAAAGGCTGCTGATTCCAGAATTCTACCTTAGGAAGCTGAAAATGCACATACAACATAGGTAATTCCCCTTCTCTCCATAGTGCACACAGACAAGCTGGAGCCCAGCTGTCCTGTTAAGGAACTTACTGTCATAAAATGCAAGAGCTCCAATCAATATCTTTGACATTTCAGCAGAGCAGCTCAGTAGCAGTCCCACCCAGAATGGTCAGTTCTATGATGTCAACGGGGAAATTGATGGAGGCAGAGGTCATAGGCCAAAGCGCTTGGCTGATGCCAGACTTGGCATGTAAAGTGACAGGAGAGTGACATTTTTCACAGCTGCTTAGAATCAGTAAATACAGAAGTATGAAAACATGGAAGAAAGATTCCTCACATCCTATTACAGCTTATTAATTCTTGCCATATACTTTGACTTCCCACTTGTATCTCCACTTAGGAATTTGTAAATTCTGAGCATATACTACACCTACTATATATATTATGGTAGAAAGGAGTGATCACATATCTAAATATACCTCCAATTGTTTTATTTTTGCCACAAGGAGATCCTGTGCAAACTTCCTAGAAATGAAAAGTTTTCCTGGAGAAAAGCAACTATCTACCTAACAACATTACATTTAAATTACCCAAATGATTCTTTTTATGCCAAATTGAGGATTAATATATTTGAATTCAGTTATCCTCACAGTAAACATGTTTCTTTAATTGTCTTCTTAAAAGTCTTATTAACATTTATTGTAATACAGGCTGAACCTCATTTCTATAAAAATTTCATAATGGAAACGATGGCTCATACAATTTCTTTTTTCTACTTTATAACAATTGGTAAATTGAGTTCAAGATCTTCAACTATTAAGCAATCATTATGCTGCTGTACATGTAGACAATGACAGAATAAGGTGGAGAGGGCACTAGGAAGCATGAAGAACAAATAGATCCACTTCTGGGAGTGTTTAAAGCAATATTAACCACCAAACTCAACATTAAAAAAAAAAGTCCTCCAGAGTACAATGGTGCAAATGAAGCTCAAAAACATGTTGGGCACTCCGTAACCAGAACTGAATAAGTAATCTAGTTAAATTTAAAATTCAAATTGAAAACCTCTGCAGAGTCCCTGTGAGCAAGGCAATCTGGGGAACAAAATGGAGGCTGTGTGCCTTAATGAACTGTCACAAATAATCAGAATACCAGGTGCCAAGTGAATTAATTGGAGTGAAGAAGAAGCATTAAAAAAGGGAAAGATCCTATTTTTTAAAAGAACAAATCATGAAGGATTTGACATTAGGAGTAAATTTGGCACAAAGAGTTTTCCTAGAAATTTACTTAACTGGTCATTTATTTCCCAAAATAAATATTAAGGTAATAAATATGAAAATTTAAATTTTTTATAATCCATACAATCTTTGGGGCAAAGAATAGTCACAACCAAGTAGTTCTTGTACCTGATCTTCCTCTTCCTATATCTCCTAAGACTGCCCAATGCACAGGTTTTTTATTTTTAATCTAGCTCAATATACTGTATTTTGCCATATATAATGCACACATTTTTGCCTAAATTTATGAGGGAAAAATAAGAATGAGCATTATTCATGGGTAGTACTAATTCCATATCTATATAAATATTTTCAATTCTTTTAGTTATGCTTATGAGTTAAAAGTGTTATATAAAATTTCTTGTACCATAATATGTTAAAAAAACAAATGCTAAAATTCCTTTATAATACAAAAAACAAGTATATAAATATAAACAAATACAAATTTGAATTAAAAAATTAAAATGAAAGATATTTTTCCCTGAAAATTTGGGCCCAAAACACAAGTGTGTATTATACACAGGAACATATTACACATGGCCAAATACGGTGGTTGAATGGTTAAATATATGTTGATATAGTCATCTATAGAATATTTTATAGTAGTTTAAAAAAACAGGTAGATTTTTATGTAGTTAGATGAATAAATTTCCAGAATATATGTTGAATAGACAAGCCAATTGTAGGATGTTTCATATAAATGATATAGATGCCAAAAACAATAAAGAGTCATCAAGATTTATGTAACTTTGTTTAATTTCCAAGCCCCTAATATTAAACTAATGTGAGCTTCCAGGCAATAACTTTGAAAACTTTGGATAGAGCAACCCAAGAAAGACATAGTTTAAGTTCTCAAGATAGGGTTCAAGATAGGATTTCAAGGTGGTTAAGCTGACAGTCAACAACCTGTGGAGGGTAGCAAGGACTTCAGGACAGGGGAGTTACTAACTGCTCTGTCTGAATATGGTATCCAGTAGTGGCTTGGAAGATGGAGAGTGTTGCAGCTCGTATGTAACATTCAGCTCAGCTCCTGGTAGGCACTCTACAGGCCACTGGCAATGCTCACTGAGGAAATCTGAGAGATCATAAATTTCCTGTCTTGAATCCTTCTCCATCGCATTCCCACAACTTGCAAGTACACTGGCCATCATGTGTCCCAAAGTATGTTCTATTTAACAAAATAAAAAATTACTGATTTAATCAGCAGGGAAGGAGAATGAATAAAAAATGTGCTGCTAGATGAGCAATTACCAAATATTAATATATTCTACAGAATATTAGTCCTGTGATTTTTCTCCATTCAGAAAGATGTCAAGGTTTGAAAAAGCACAAGAAACTATAACCCTATCTTGGAGAGTCAAAATTTCCACACATATATATTTGAACATGAAAGTTTTAAAAAATCATGCAGCACCAGAATTTGTTGAGTGCTGTTTAATTTCTCTCGAAGCTCTATCCTCATCTGCCTCTTTGACATATCAAAGGCCCCTAACTAAAACTTCATGGGTCAAAAATTGAATTATAGGTTACAGCCCCAAGGCTTACGTTCCTCAAATGACTCCTCAGGTATACAAGTTATTCATCTACTGGTGTAAGTCAGAAAGACGGTAGCCACTCTATCTCCCATCTTATACTAGGGTGCCAAAAAATGTACACATATTTAAAGTGATTCCAATGTTGCTCAAGCAGTAGTTCGCCACATAACCAGAAATGTCTGGACACTGATGGTAACTACTTTGAACACCTCTTGTAATTGCGGAAGTCAAAGGTGACTTGTGTTCATCTTTTGTTATTGGTATATATTGTGTGTTACAATTTTAATAGAGTTTTTCCTTTCTTGAAATGTATATACATTTTTTGTCACCCTCTGTATATACAGTCTAACATCAAATTCTGGTAATTCTACAAACAAAAAACCTCTTACTTCTGTACATTTTTCTCAATTTCTGCCATTTCCATTATAGTACATACTAGATTATCTCTTAGCTGAACTACTGCTGTGATACCTCTATCTTTACTCCCATATCCATCCGTGCCACCTGTATTAATCTGTTTAGGCTGCCTTAGCAAGATACCACAGCCTGGGTGGCATAAATGACAGAAATTAATTTTCTCATGGTTCTGGAGGCTAAAAGTCCATGGTCAAGGTGCCAGCAAATTTGATTTCTGATAAAACCTCTCTTCCTGGCTTACAAATGGCCACCTCTTACTGTTCTCACATGTCCTTTTCTCTGTGCTTGGCTGAAAGAGAGAACTTTGCTGTCTTCTCCTCTTCTTATAAAGACAACAGTTCTATCAGATTAAGACCCCACCTTTATGACCCCACTTAACAATTCTTGCTTCCTTATAACCCATATCTCCACATACAGTCTTATTAGGGGTAAGAGCTTCAACACATAAAAAAATTGGGAGTGTGCAGAGGTCACAATTCAGTCCATACCAACCCCTTCTACTCTAATCTCCATCCTGAAACCTAAGTGTTACTTTATAAATGAAAAGCTGATCATGGGACTCTCTTTAAAAAATGTTCTTTAAAAAAATCACTGTTTTGCTCATTTTGGTTTCTACTTACCTCACCAACTTCCCCTGTGTGTTCTTCTACTACTATGATCTTTTTTTGCATTGTTTCTGTACATGCTGCTCCATTCCTGTATTGATGACTTCCCTCTTCTCCTGAGAATCCTTTTCTAGTCCCCCAAATACTCCAAAACTATACAAGACCTCCCTAGAATAGTCTACCATAATATCCTATACATTTTATTCGTTATAATAACCTCAATTAGATATTATATATTTGTGTGATTAGTTGAATGTCTTAGTCCATTTGGACTGCTATAACAAAATAGATTGGGTGGTTTATAAACAACAGAAATGTATTTCTCACAGTTCTGGAGGTCAGAAGTCCAAGATCAAGGCACCAGCATGGTTGGGGGAGGACCCTCTTCCCTGTTCATAGATGGCACCTTCTCACTATGTCCTCAGATGGTGGAAGAGGCTAGGGACCTCCATGGGGTCTCTTTTACAAGAACACTAACCTCATTCATAATGGCCCCCTACCATGACCTAACTACCTCCTAAAGAATCCACCTTCTAATACTGTCACTTTGGGCAAAGGAATTTCAACATATGAATTTGGAAGGAAACACCAACATTCAGAACATAGTAATTCAAGTCTGTTTTACTTACTAGACCATAAGCAACATTAGGCGGTGATCATGTCCATTTTGCCCACCATTACATCTACAGCACCTTGTATTGGGTCCACCATATAATAGGCAAGGAATAAATGAATAAATATACCCAGAATTCTCATAATTTACTTGAAAAAATTTATAAGGCCTACTCATAAATAACTTAATGAGTGCTGTGCAAAATATATTTCAGGCAACATGCCAACAGGCTAAACTTCCCTGGAATAAAGATATATTCTGGCAAATATTTCCATAAGAAATTTTTCTGAAATCTAGAATCTAATAGGTCATATATCTCTGTGGATATGGACAAACAAGGCAAAATTCTGGTTAAAAGAGCTTTATACAGATTACTGAAAAATTTCAGATGGACTCTGAACTCTTTCTCTCTTTCTCTTGTATTAATTGTTGGCTTTGTGGGCGAAACTGAAGTCCTGTTTCTCAAGTATAGAGACCCACATGTGTGTGGATGAAATTAGTTACAATATGTTTACTTAGCTTTAACAAAATGTTTTATCATCTGATTGCTGCAAGTATATCCCTGTATGGTTGTGATGAATTAAGGTGCATGTGCCTGGCTCTACATAGAGAAAACTCCTTCCATTACACTAAGAGAATGTTACAAAGAAAATATTTTCTGGGAATGATGACTTATGCATCAAATGGTAGGTTGTTTTACAAGCTAATTTTAAAGGTCCTGCCAAATCTGAGATATTACGATTCTACTTTTTCATGCTTAAGAATTAACACCTAAAAAAGAAATAGGTGATATCTTGAGATCTTGGTGAAATCATCAAGAATGTCTTTGGACAACAAAGGTACTATAAGATCCATTCATGTAAATGCCAAGAGAATGAATGTGCTGTCATTCATACAGATAAAGTGAGCTATTGATGTGTAATTCCAGAACACCAACACAAATTCTATTTTTCAAAATTATCTGAGGATTAATTTAAAAGCTAGTAGAGAAAAATAAAGTTAATGTAATCTAAAAGTTAATGTAAAACTATGAGGTATTCATATCAACTTATCATATATTACCATCTCTGTTGAATCAGGTGGTGGAGGGGTTTGGAACTTAAGATCATAAAACCTCATTAATTTGTTTTTCCAAACTGAGGATAATTTGTATTCAGTTAATTATAAAATTTGCTTTTATATAATCCATCATAAAAGGGTTTGCTGAGCAAATGAATATCATATACAAGATTATAAAGATGTTTATCCTTCTTAAGTCAAACTGTTCAAGTACTTAAAATCATTTGCATATAAGCAATTAATATGCTTAATACAGTAGGTGCTTATGTATTCATTAGAGTAACTCCCGTGGTACTCTACTTGGCAAAGCTTTGAATGTGATTAAACATAAATTATATTATATATAAATAGCTGAATATAAGCATCAAACATTTAGAAAAGTTCTGTTTGTTAGCCAGTGAATAGCAGAGTATTTAATTTCATTACTTCTTCCTAACTTTCACGTGTATAGATGTATATTTACAAGTCACATAGATACACTATGTCCCATACATTATTGAAAAATCAAGTTGAGTTTTCTCCAAATATCCCTTGGTTCAGAAGTTTTGGAAATCCTTTCTGGCCTTTCTCTACTTATTTTGAACTAATCTGTCAGTGAGGGCAATCACCACCAGGGTCTGAGCCAGAGCACCCACTGCAGAAGAAGCCTGCAAGGAAGGGAGCCCCACCCAGGCACCACCTGTTCCACCACCAAGTCCCTGTGGTGCAGTGATGAGTCTAATAGTCCCTGATGGGGCCTCCTCAGCAATGGGAAGACCCACAAAATAAGACACCCATGCAAAGTGTCATCTACCTTGTTCAAAGCACTGTCTTTTAAAAAAAGACCTTCAATGCTTAGTATAACTTCAACGTCAACGACAAATCTTCCGAGTATTCTAATTATAGAAGAAAATAATAAACATGAATAGATGTGGCTAAGGTTGAAAATAAAATCAGAGCCAATCTAGAAAGAAAAGCAGAAATTGGACCTAAAACAAAATAAACACAAGCAGCTATTGAGCTCTTTTAGTTCCTGCAAAGACACGCATTTTGACAAATTAAGTGAGATATCAATTCCAAAAAGCCTGACACTGTCTCATATTTAGTTGTTCAGAACCATTTCTTCTCCTCTGGGGCATTAACTCAGAGTGAGTTTTCTGGAAAAACAAAACAAAATAAAACAACACCTGTGTATTTACCATTCTCAGTCCCTTCTTCCTTTCTCCCTCCCTCCTTCCCAACCTCTGCCCTCAAAGATACAGTATGTCCTCCTGAAATGAAAATTGTGCTATAGTCTGTAACATGTATAATGATGAATCAAAGCCCTACAAAGATGGCTTTTTATATCAGAAAACTGAACAGACCCAATGAAAACTATGTATCATAAAGAGAATTTGTGGAAATGACTTGCAAGTTATAAATGCAAGCTATTATTCTCATCCAGGGAGCATTTAATAAATACCTACTGATGAAGAATTCCTAAGTGTTCACTAAACTTTTAATGTCTTAGCTGTCACTTATCACTGATAGATGCCATCAGGCACTTTGTCTAAAATTTAATTTAGTAAAGTCAATGCTCACCAAGAAATCAATTAAAATAAAAGTTGCCTGCGAGCCGACGTCTTCCCTCGGTGATGAGGACAGCATGTTCCCCTCAGACCAAGTGGATCTCTGTGTTGATTAAGCAATTCTCAGGAGTTGTGGGTAACTCAAGATACCATCCGTGACTGCCACAGAACACTAATGAATTCTCCCAAGCAGAGTCCTATGCCAACTCTATTTTTTTCCCTTAGAACACCAGTCATTTCCAACTAAGTATGTTTTGGGGAGGGGGAAGTGATGGGCAGCATGTATTAAGAGTTGGCACAGGACTCTGCTTGGGAGAACTCATTAGTGTTCTGTGGCAGTCACAGATGGTATCTTGAGTTACCCACAACTCCTGAGAATTGCTTAATCAACAGAGATCCACTTGGTCTGAGGAGAACATGCTGTCCTCATCACCGAGGGAAGACGTCGGCCTGCAGGCAGCTTTTATTTTAATTGATTTCTTGATGAGCACTGACTTTACTAAATTAAATTTTAGACAAAATGCCTGATGGTTATCAGTGATAAGTGACAGCAAAGACATTAAATATATTTTTTTCCTATAGATTTATAATCAGTGACTGCATGCAAATGACACCTGGGATAAGTGAAATACCTGTGTTTTGGGAAAGCATGTTTGCTGCTAATCAACAAACAACAAAAGGGTCTTAGGAAAACCTGAGTGTTCTAATATGAATGTAAACCTTTGCTAGATTACAAGCCCCTCAACTAACACTTGCATACCACCTGACATTTCCAAAATACACATATATTCTCATATTTGATTTCAAAACAAGCCTATAAACTTGTATCTTACTATTCTTGCATATTTATGCACAAAGAAATAGAAACTGAGTTTTCAAGCTCATGGAATCAAGCAGAGACAAAGCTGGGCTCAAACTCAGTCCTTCTGAATGTGGATAGATACTCTGCTTTCTTTATCCACCTAAATTGTCTCTTTGCAACAATTCCATAGGACTTTAGAAACTATAAAACAATTTCAAGCCCTGTGCAAGTTCAGTACTCTTGAGAATGAAGAATTTAGTACTCGCAGAATTCTAGGGTGAGAATTTTATGTATGTCCACTTAGCATGGGGATGTCAGTGGTAAATCTTCTTTGTGGGTTCAATACCTCTGCATTAAAATCTAAGAATGTCAATTTTATTTACAACTCATAACACTTAGCAGATATGGATAGATGATACACACACACACACACACACACACACACACACACATATATATATATATATTTTTAAAGGGTTCTGCTTCTAAGGCCTGATTTAAGTGCTGAACTTGTAGCAATGCAGATTCTCAGATGCCATCCAAGGCATATTAAATTAGAATCTGCAATTTTGCAAGGTCTCCAGATGATGCATATGCACATTAAAGTTTAGTTCTGGCCTAAATGTCACTGAAATTTATATTCTGGTGAACTCAGGGTCCTGCCATTATCAGAAGTTTGGGACTGTGGGCCAAGTATCTCCTGAATCTAGATTATCTCTAGATTCAGCTTCTCATTTTATACTCACATGCATGTCAGCATATTTCCCTCTCAAAGGAAGGAGGAGAACACCATGGTCAGTGAGAGTGAATAAAAGCAGAGCTGAAATTAGGTGGCTCAACATTTTTTGCAAGAGAATATTGAGGAGAGAACGTCAGAAAATTGGCAGAGTGATTTAATATATTAGACATATCTTTGTTCAGAAACAATGGATTATTAATCAATGCCCTCATTACCAAAGAAGTGAATTACTACCTATTGGTCCCAGTCCTATATAGTTCTGAAGATTAGTGTGGGCTACTCTGTAAGCTTCAGCAAAATATACTTACAGGACTCATCTGGAAGCTTCGATATATGCTGAAAACTCTGATACTGGAACTTACATGGAAGACACTTTATATCTAAACATGATATACTTTTCAGATGATGCATATTTTTCTGAAATGTTAATCTGCATACCAGAAAACAAATAAATTAGCAGCCCACGTCAGGTTTCAAAAGTTTCTATCAATAATATGTAACTAGAAGTTGACAGTAATTTTGGAGATTTGTTCTCAGAATGATAGAATCATGGAGTTGGAAATGAAATAGACATTTCAAGATGCAATGAAGCTGTGAATAACCAGGTAGAGCATCAAGGCCAGAGGCAGCATGCCTTTGGGTACTAAAATTTCTAGTGTTGACATTCAATTGAATACCAACCAATTGGAAGGTCCAAAAGGGAGGACCTTACTATAGCTGTGACAACTAGAAGCCTATATATGCCCCACCTGGCATCTTAACTTCCTTTCTTAGCAACCATTGAAATCCATTCTAACTGTAAAGAAGGCCTGTCCAACCTGTGGCCCAGGATGGCTTTGAATGCAGCCCAACACAAATTCTTAAAACAGTGTAAGATTTTTTCTAATCTCTTTTTTAAGCTGATAAGCTATCATTAGTGTATTTCATGTTTTATGTGTGGCCCAAGACAATTCATCTTTCAATGTGGCCCAGAGAAGCCAAAAGGTTGGACTCTGCTGCTATAAAGGTTCATCATGTAAACAATGTGGTCCAAATAAAAAACAAATTGTTTAAATTGTAAAATAAAAGGTCTTTTCCAAAACAAGTAAAAGTAGGTAACAAAGAAAAAACATCCTAGGAAGAAGAATTGATTGATAACAGGCAATAAATATTTGTTTAAAGTTTTGGAATGAAGGCATAAGAATCAATGGAGGCAGTGATCATTGCTATTCCCACACCAGGTTTCTATCTACAGTCCTCTTTTCTGCCCAAAGTCTGAGGGTATTTTTGCTTTGCTGTGATTCCCTTTCACATCAGCAATGAGTCTCATCAAAGTCAATAACATGGAAAAATTGTTATCTTCCAAGTATTCACACTGGAATGGGTAACATACACAAAATATATAATTTTTTAAAAATTGCAGCCACTTTTAGCACACTGAAGTGGAATCTTCAAGGCAGAAAATTCAGAAGTAAATTTATAATTGTCACAAAACATTCTACAATGCAGCAAAGTGTATTATTCCCTAAGAGAAAGAAGCAAAGTTGTGTAACTGAAGGGAGCATTGCAAACCAGGGCACATAAATGGATCCTCACGCTGCAGGGAGAGGTATATTCATGGAACTATAGTCTTCTGTGGCCACATTAACACACAATTATCCAGGTCACCAGCCATGACATGAAATCCATATCTATATATAAACATACATTTCTAAACACTGTGAATCTTTCAAGAGCCATCACAAAAGTCAGGATTGAAAAACTGTTAATATCCAGAAACATTTACTGAGAATGTGCTAAATAGAAAGCACTCAGAAATATCATTGGTAGAAGTAAGAAATCCATATTAGGTATAAAAGCAACCATATTCACGAGTACTTCTTTATGTTCCATTTTAAATCACTTCTGAAATTACATTTTGTTGGAGAAAATGATCTCCCCACTACCACTCATGCATTTTTACGTGAATCTAACTATATCCATCACAGGATATTCCTTGTTAAATAAAAAATAATTAATTCCTTTTCTAAAAGGGAAAAACGAACTAGCAAAAGTAAAGTGTCTCAGTAAGAATTTTCAACATGTGATATTAGGAATGTGGTGACATTTGGTAAGAAGTTAGAGTTGTAACAGGAGGTGACGCTGATCTGAATTTACTAGAAAGAAGAAATCAGCACACTGGGTGTTTCTAGATTCCAAAGAAGAAAAAACATGGAGGCAACAAATTATGATAAAATGAGTAGCTTGGTGCAAACACATAAAAGCATAAAGAATTACCAAATTAGAACAAGTTTATGATTCATTCAACAGAGTATGCAGTCTCTAAAAGTGGTAGCTTGTAAATGCACACTGTTGAGCTGAGAAGAAAGTAAAGGTCTGTCCCTAAGGTTGTGTGTTGCAAATTTATCTCAAGCAGGAGAAATGGTCTTATGGTAAAGCTACTCCCCAGTGCTGGGTCTTATGTCACAACACACATTTTTATTATTAAAAAAAAAAGAAGAAAGAAAAAAAACTTTGTAAATCTATTCGTCAACCTAAGGTATAGAAATATACAAACCAGTAGTCATAAATTTTGTTTGTAAATTTCACCTTAGAGGTATATTGTAAAGGCATGGAAAAGGAGAGAATAAAAGAGAGGAGGGGAAATAAAAAGCATAAAGAAATAGGGACAGAGGAAGGAGTCATGCATGAATTCTCCACTGCTCCCTGAATGCCTCAATTAAATTCAAAATAAAAGTTTCCCAAATAAAAGATTTCAACCAAAATGACCATTCACAGAAATGAAATAGTTTCTACGGTATAGTCACCTTATTATTTTTTTCTAAGTTTAATTTCACAGCTAAGAAGTAGGACTCCAAAGGACATAAACTTGAAATGAAAATAATTCATTTATTAGATGTATAAATGTGAAGCACATTACGGCAAAAGAAGGGAACATTGCCCAAAGGAGTAACTTTGAAGTGATAAGGAAAAATGAACAGGGGAGGAAAAGAAAAGAACGAAAAGAAATGGAGCAGGAAGAACCTTATTTCGTGTGAATTAAAATTAAATGTAAAAGGATGACAGGAGCTCTGATCTTGTCAGGCTGAGGTGTTTGGGTGGCAGTCAGTAGTATGAGAATTAGAAGCAATTTGCAAACCACACGTCTGCAAGCATGTACACTTCTCCTCTCTTACGCCTGTTAGTTAAGTTTTCCCCCCATGGAACAAAAACAAATTCTGAACCATAGATTTAATGAATCCCTGCCAAAATCAGGAGCAGTTTGGTCCCAGTCAATGACAGACAGCCCCCAGCGAACTGCTGGCAAAATTAGGCAAGAGCTGCACCGTCATTGATGGTTAATGGCGCCTCCATTGGATAACACCCTTCCTGGAGTCTTGTCTTCCAGGCAGAATGCTGACTGCCCTGTCTTTGAGGCTGTCTCTCTGATTTATCTACTGTTGCCTGCCCCTCTCCTGGCTAGGGTACAGCTCCTGAGTCTGCACTTGCCATGTTGCAGCCCTCAATACTGTAACCACCAGAGAGCCCATCCCTCCCCACCCCCACTTCTCCAGGCCCACAGTGACCATGGTCGGTACCTTTCGGTACCCTCCTCTAATGACAGCTCACACATAGTGCTTGCTATGTGCCAGGCACGGTACATGTATTAATCCATTCAAAAGACTGTTTCCTGAAAACCACCCTACGAGGTTGATATTTACTGTGACCCTCACTTCACAGATGAAGATCCTGAGCATAGAGACAAGTCACGGAGGGGGACCAACATTTTGCCACCTCAAAATGTGCCTTTTGGGATCCTGACTTTAAGCTGGCTATTAAACAAAAGACTTGAACCTTTGACTCTCCCACTTCCTGCGGAAAGGATGTCAGAAGGAAAAGTCCGCTTCTTAGCACATATGAATTAGCACAAACGTGAAGGGACAGGCAGAAATCTAGCACAGCCTGTTTCCCTCTATGTCCCACTGTTCCTGGGTGGCCTACTGAGAATTTGTTTATCGTAGTTTGTTCTTTCTCCTACCTGTGAATGACCTACTCGCCCTCTGGAACCCCAGACACCTGCTCCCATTCTCCTTCATCCAGCATGGCATATAAATCTCAACTGCCCAATGTGTTTCCAGTTATATTCTTATGGACCCCTGAAAGCTCATTTGAGTAATAAACTCTGGACATTTTCTCCTGTTGATTTGTCTCTACTAATTTGATTAGTCCAGCTGGAATATAGAAGGTGGGAGAAAAGCTAATTTTTCACACCCAACAACATTCACCTAGGAAAGGATGTGAACTAAGGAAAAGTTTCTTTTCAAATTTTCATTCATTCACCATTTATTTTTAGCATTATAATGTGGCAGTTACTATGCTAGGTGCTGGGGAGTACATCAATAAATAAGAGATATAGCACTTTTTCTCAGGAGTTAAGAGTTTAGAGTGACAGACAATGAACAGGTGACCTAGTATATTATCACTACTGTGGAAGTGTTCTAATGGGAAAAAAAGGTGTGGTTAAAGAGAATAATAGAAATAATGGAAAAGATGATGATATTTGGCCAAGACCTTAGGACTGAGAAATGAATTAGCCACACAATGGGCAGCAGAGGGGAGCATTCCAGGAAGAAGGAAGAGCCTGGGCAAGGGCCCTGAGGCAGGAGAAAAGCTTCCCAATTCTAGGACTGTAAAGGAAGGTTGTGTGACTAGAGCAAGAAGGACGAGAGAGAAATGAGATTCATTTAGAAAGGAGTAATTCAGATTTTATGAAACATTATAGTCAATGTAGGGAGTTTTCATTTTGTGCAACGTGCAATGCAAAGCCATTAGCAAGGTTTTAAGCTTCAGGAGGACATGATCGTTTTTATATATTTTTAAAACTTCTCTGCTTTGTGAAAAATGGATTGGAGGAAAGAGAGTAAAAGTGGAAAGACAAGAAAGCTGCTGGAGATCATCATTCTTAGCAAAATAAGCCGGACAGAAAAAACAAAAAACTATATAAGTTCACTCATATGTGGAATATAAAACTGAAAGCAACAAAGAAAAAAAGAACGAACAAACAAACAAATAACCCGTGGACACAATCAATAGTTTAATGTTTATTTGGGGACAAGTGGGTTAGGGAGGGGAGAAAGGAGAGGGTGGGAGAGGATGGAGAGAGCTAAATATAAGGTGATGGAAAGAGAAGTCACATTAGGTGGTGAGCTTATTATACATCAAGTTGACAATACACTGTGGAATTGTAAGCCTGAAACCTATGTAATTCTTGCTAACAGATGTCACCCCAATAAGTCTAACAATGAAAATAAATTTAAAAAGAAAGAAAACAAATAAATAAATAAATAAATGTCAAATTTTAAAAAAAGGAGGTTATTGTAATAGAAAACTCTAGAAGTAGTGGTGGCTACATGGTCATGCTGGAAATGATCAGTGGTCACATTCAGGATGTACTTTAGAAGCTGAGCTGACAAGATTTGGTATTGGAATGACTGCAGGGAATGAATGAAAGGCAAGACTTAAGGATAACTCCCATGGTGGATGGGGTGCCATTTTCTGAAATGGGAATTGATGGGAAGAGAAAGAGTTGAAGTCAAGAGTTCGGTTTTAAATGTGTTATATATAGTTGTTGTTGAGTCTCTGCCTTCCTGTATAATCAACTCATGACTTAACAAGCCCTGGAATGGGAGGCAATAATAGAACTCTCAGGAATATTGGAAAATCTGGGAGAAAAGAAGATGTACTCTCATCCTTGGTAGGGTCTCTGAAGAGGGAATATGTCCTAGAACTCCCAGCACTATGCAGTGCCCCCTGGTATAGATGCAATAGAACAAAGTTTGTTTTTGGAGTGGAGAGCCTGAGACGGCCAAAGGAAAGGCAGCCCTCCAGGAACGGCATGGGAGAGAAGCCCAACGTCCCTGACACCTAGAATGATACAGAGCAGCTGGAAAAGGGTGGGGGTAGGGGCAGTGCTGATGTACCTTATGTTTGTTACAAGGGACCCCTCTGCATCAGAGAGCTTTGTAGCCAGCCACCAGATGGTAACATTGACACCTCCGATGATGGCAGCAGGGAGCAACAGCCAAAAGGCCAAAGACCAGACAGGATGAGTGACATCCCAGTTCGTGGATGCCTGTAAGGGAGAAAGGGAAGCTTGGACCAGATGCTCCTTTCTCTGATGCCAGAACATTGATGTCACTTGAGAGGAAATTTCTGAATTATTTCAGTTTTTTCTTTTTTCTAAAATGATAAAGAAAGCTTGAAAGTGACCTATCTAGAAACTATTACAAGTCTTGCCTTTAGGCAGAATAGGAATTGATGAGCATTGAAAAGTACCTCTTGTTAATTTTAAGTACCTAAGTAAACTTGGAAACTTGCACTGACAACAGTAGTGACTCATTGGCCTTTATCCCTCAGTTGCCTCCACAATCTCTTAGGAGGCTGTGGATGGTGTTTAAAGACTCTACTAGTGCTACTGACTTTATTCAAGGACTAGCCCTTGTTGCATTAATAGGGTTGGATCCTCTGCGAAGGGATCTCAAGTAGAGATACTTGGACTTCAATACTGAGTCCAATGACATTTCACTTGATACACATCCACGTCCATCATGGGGCTCAGATACGTGTCTAATAGGAGTTATGCTGCGAGACAAATGTGGAAAGTAGATTGCACTCAAACAGTAAGTCTTCATTACTAAGGCAAAGTCATTTAGTGCAAAGTACAATGGAAAGCCATTAACAAGGTTTTGAGAATAAATGTTTTCCCAAAGAAGACCCTGGGAAGAAACTTCTAGGAAGACCACCAATTTATCATTTATAATCATTTGTCTAAATCTCACTTTGACACAAGCCAGGATCTTACCTACATAAATAGGCTATGCACATCTTAGAAGTTTTAGCCCAGGTAGGAAGCAGATCAGCACCTAGTTAGGACATTTGGAAAAGAATTTTGATGTATCTGGGCTTTTATGGTGACTCTCACATTGTAGAGTTTTATGCAAGTGACTAAAGCCATTATGAAGATCACCCTTGCCAGTTATGACATGCTTGTGTAACTTGGTTTATCTATTGACTCTTAAATAACAAGATGGGATCTATACTTATTTTCTTTTCTCTCCTCTGTCTTAATCTGTTCAGATTGCTAGAATAAACTACCATAGATGGCTCATAAACAATAGAAATTTATTTCTCACAGTTCCAGATTTGGAAGTCCAAAACCTGGAAGCCAATATGGTTGAGTTCTAGTAAAGACCTTTCCTGGCTTGCAGACAGCCAAGTTTTCATTATATGCTTACATGATGAAATAGAGAAAGCAAGCTCGCTCATGACTTTCACCTAATGCCATTCATGAGGGCTCTACCCTCATGACCTCATCTAATCCTAATTACCTCCCGAACATCCCACCTCCTAATACCATCACATGATAGGGGGCTGGAGTTCAACATAAGAATTTGGGAGGACACAATTATTCAGTCCATGATATCCTTTTTCTCCTTTTATGCTTCTAACTCTTTAAGGTAGAATTTAGTTGGTAGCTTAAAAATCACTCTCTGATTCAATCATGCATTCAAAAATTATTTACGGAGGGCCTACTATGTGCCAAGCCCTGTTTCTCAGTTGCCGGTGAAACATCAGAAAAGAAGACAAATCAGGTCATTGAGCTGATGTTCTAAAGCATAGCAGTGGATGCGGATGGAGAGACAATACAAAATAGACAATACAAAAAAGAAAGTCATGTGCTATGGTTAAATAATATAGGTTTACCTGCCAGAGGGCAAATGAGGATGTACCATCATTCTTTCTATAGTCTTAGTAGAATGTAGCTTCAAAACTGGAATTGTCATTATGCCAGGGTTAGCCAATTATTTGCATCATTCTACACTTTGCAAACTTCAGGGGTTTGATCCATGTAAGATTACAATATCTCTAACTATTATTCATTTTTAAACTCTATTTAAACTTGCCACTGCCATGAAAGCCCTTTAACCGTGTAGTATCCAGAACAGTTCAGTGGATTAGAAAGTGAACAAGCTTCAAAGTCGGGAGATGATGGTTTCGATCCCTGATGGCATCATGCTCTAGCTGTGTGCCCTGGAGCAAGTCACTTGATCTTATGAAACCTCATCTTAGCATCTGCAGTGGGAGAATAGTAACATTTAACCCAGAGTTTTGTCATGCATATATAAATAATAATACAATTAAATAATATATCTTTCCTTGGATTAAAGAGTCATTTAAGTATAAATCTGGAATTGTTTTACAGTTTTTCCAAGTAACATCTATCAAATGCCCCCTTTAAACCTCCATTCCATCTAGGTACAAGCTCCTTAAGGATTTCTCAGCCCACCCTTATATTATTTCTTCAGTTTTGGTTAATATCTACTATCTTACTCACACTTCTTCCTTTTCCACAAAAGCAGACACACTACTGACTGGAAGTGTTTGAGGGTGGGAGGAAAGGGGTGTGGTCTCCAGAGAACATACCCCACATCTCAGCCTCAGTGGCAGTGAGAGGCGGTGGGAGACATGTGTTCACCTGAGTGATCACAGTGCCTGGTTACACACAAATCCACCTTTCTCTTTTAGTTGTTGCTTTTTCTGTTGGACATTAAGTGCTTGTCAATTCTACCTTTAAAAGAGATACCAAGTGTTGGCTCTTTGTAGGTTCTTAGGAGGGCACCACCCCCCACCTGGCTGCTGCCCTGGGAGACCAGACTAAAGCCAAATCCAAACTTTCCCACCTCAATGCCAGCCACCTGGGGCCCACTCACCCAGAAGGGTACTTGCAACACTGCCTAGGTTACAGTCACAATTAGCAGTGTTTTCCCAACACATAGGTAACTCACACATCCTTACTAAATGTAGGGAATAGGGTTTAAACCTGTGTCACTCCAACTATAGCTCTGTTAGCTCTCTCCAGCCTTTTCATCCAAGCCTTGAACTGTCAGGTAGTATGCTGGCTCAATGGTTTAGCAGCTTTCAGGAAGCAGAAGGTCATCCCCTGAAGATCTCATAGAGAGGGAATCACTCAGGCATTCACTGACAAGACACACCCAACATACCACTTTCAAAGCCTTCCATGGCATCCCATTAAAATTAATGCTAAAACCCTTACTACAAGCGTCTTCTAATCACCTCAAAATTGGACCCAGACAACCCACCACAGCTACATCTCATGATACTCCCATCCCATTGCTATCTGTATCCCTGTCCCACTGTCTTCTTTATGATCATCAAACATGCCATGCTACTCCTCTCCTCAGTAGAAAGACAGACAAAGAGCACTTATGATAGAGTTCTGAGAAACCAATATTTTGTGGTGGGTTTAAGAAATAGAGGAGGAATAGACAGTGAGGTAAGAAGAAAACCAGAAAATCTGATATGGTGGAAGCCAAGTAAGGAGAGTGTGTTTGAAGTAAAGGGACTGGTGTTATTAAGTGTTATTTAAATGAAGTCCAAGAATTGGGCTTTGAATTTGATCAGCTGGAAGAGACTGGTGACCTTGAAATAAATGTTTCAGTAGAGTAATGAGAACAGAAGCTAGACAGAAGTATCACAATAGTGAATAAGAGATGAAGAATTGGATGATCTTTAAGATAATTATAATTAATAGTAGGAAAAATATTTATTAGCACTTCAATTATTTTAACTTATAATGGACTTACTCTTTGCCAGGTACTCTCCTAAACACTTTGCAAATATTTTTTCACTAAATCCTTACAGTAACACTATAAGGCAAGGGAATTGAGATGTACTAAGTAAATTGTTAGTAAACTGAATGAATAATGTCCCCCAAAAATATCTAAGTTATAATCCCTGGAACCTATAGTGTTACCCTATGTGGCAAAAGGGACTTTGTAGATGAAGGAACCTTGAGATGAGGATATTAACCTGGGTTATCTGATGACCCTAAATGTGATAAGCATTGTTCCAAGAGGCAAGCAGAGAGAGATCTGACACAGACGATAGAAGACAATGTCATAACCTCAGCAGTAAGATTTTTTTTAATTCATTTTTATTGTTAGACTTATTGGGGTGACATCTGTTAGCAAGGATTACATAGGTTTCAGGCATACAGTTCTACAGTGCATTGTCACCTTCATGTATAATAAGTTCACCACCCAGTGTGACTTCTCTTTCCATCACCTTATATTGAAGACGCTGCACTGCTGACTTTGAAGAGAAGAGAACCTTGAGACAAAGAATGCAGGGAATGCAGCTCCAAAACCAGAAAAAGGCATGGAAACATTCTCCTAGGCCCTCTGGAAGGGACACAGCCCTGAAATTAAGAGTAATTTCAGTCCAGGAAACTGGTTTCGGACTTCTGACCTCCGGGGCTATAGGAGAATAAATGCATGTTATTTTAAGCAACCAGGTTTGCAATAATTTGTTACAGAATCCATGGGAAAATAGTCCCTGCAGTGAGGTGGCCATAGACAGTTTCAATGCCACTTAAGAATATTTGGGGTCTTATCCTCTCCCCTCCCCTTTTCTCACCCCTCCCTTTCCTTTCTCTCCTCTCCCCTCTCCCCACTTTTCCCTTTCCCAGCCTGAATCAGGATTGGCGTTTGGCCCATAGCTGAGAGTTAGGGGATAAAAGTACAGTGCAGAGTAATCTATAAATCCTCTGGCACCACAGCTGAAAAGAAAACAGATTGGCATAGGCCTAGTTTGGAGGACGATTGGCTTAGTAACTGATGGAGACAGTCAACAGGTAAAGACACACTATTCAATGGTGAGAGATGAAGTTCACAAATAACTTGATTCATTTTTGCACCATCAACTCAAGTATGGCCTTAATTTGCTTTTTAAAATATATTTTATAAGGTTTTCTTTTTTTATTTTAATGTTATTATCTTATTATTACTTATTACTGGCTGTCACTTGCTATCATAAAATTATGTTGGGATATCTTCACTTACTATACTGTAAAAATCTATTTTAAAAAAGCAATTATATAAATGCATTATTTGAATATCATATTTAATTTCATGTTGAAATGATGCTCTGGTTTATATTAAACAATGAACACATTTTAAAGTTATTCCTATAAACAATATTTAATTAAAAAAAAAGAGAAAGGTTAGCAGGAAAACGAATGATTTGTATGTCTAAACCACCGTTCAAACAATCTGAAATTTATGGCAACTTTTGTTTCTTGGGTTCAAGGGTATAGCTGAGTGAAGTCATGAAAACTGAACCCTTAACGCGGAGTCACTGTGCCCTCACAGGATTCTTTTCCTAAGTCAAGTTAGTGTTACATCACTCTTTCCTAAGAACATTAAAAACTGCTTTGAAGTCTCTTAGATTCAGAAGAAATTAGAAGAGAAACATTTGGAGTCCATATACAGATGCTGACTACCCATTGTACAGTGATTTTCCTAATTTGCTAATAAATAGTCCTCATATTATAGAGCTGAAAACTACATTATAAGGGAGAAGTGGGAATTAGTAAGGGTGGAGGGGAAGGTGCCTTGGTGGGAGAAATGTTTTTGATTCAGTCGCTCACTTTTAAAAATAGAAAGGAGAAATAGCAACCAAATAACACAACATACTGAGTGTCTGCTTTTGGATGACAATGCCAGAGAAAGAGGTGTTTATATTTAAATCCGCACAGATAGCATTACCCTCCCTGTCTGAAGATTGTTTCCCCCTGCCCACGCGAAAGGGCAGGCCGATGGCTTAGTTTCTGTCACACAAAAGCACGAGGAACAGCAACATCTAGTGGCAGGAGGTGACAACAACCAGTGAAACTAAAGAAGTGCTCAGTGAGAGCTGAGGGCAAAATCTTGGAAGGATGTTGCCACATCTAACGTTTTCTGATTTATGTGACAACAAAACTATATTGTAAAAGAGTCAGTGAGTCCTGTCTCCCAGTATGTGATACTGTTCTAGGTCAACATTTGGGATGTGGAAAAGTCACTTAGCATTCACTGGTCAGGAATGGGGAAGCCTGTAGTCAAATCATACCACCTTGATCTTGCAATTATAGCAAACCCAAAATGTCGAGGAGAGCAATTGGAAATGTGGCAATATTGTGAAGATGTTTTTAAAAGCATTATCAATATGGCTGTAAGAGGTGATGCTTCTCAGGAGAAAGACAGCTGAATACCAACTTCTAAATGCCATCCTTAAAGTCTATCCAAAGATACTAAATTTCACTATTGTTTTTGTTTTTGTTTTTTTTATTTCAGGCAACTCTCTACCAGCTGAAACTCTGGCACTCAGCCCTTCCTGTTAGACCTACCAGTTATAACACTCCATCCCTCTCTCCCTCAGGTGCCAACCACAGCATCCTTTTGTCTGGTTGCCAGGTCAACAATCTCTCTGACATCTGCCTTTTCACCCCTTCCCTCTTCCTCCCCCTCCATCAAGAAACCTAATCCCAAGTTTGCAGGCAGAAGGGCAGAACGTTTTGAAAGGCACTTCTCCTGCCCACACTCAGGTCCTGCCTCTGCACGTACTGCCAAATACCAACTTCCTGTTCGCCTTCCTCCATAACATCCTGTATCTCTGTAATGCCCAGGGCGTCACCTGAATCTTGCCCTCACTTCTGTTTCCTTCTGCTTGCTCAGCAGCAGGGCTGTCTTTCATTAGTAACATCCTGCCACATCTATCCCCAGGCTCAGCACATCTTGTCATCTGTCCTGGGATCAGCAGCCTCTTCATTGTTATCAGCTCTGGAACCTGCCTCATCAGAGGTGTCTGGGGGCCCAGAGGAGGCCCAAGGCGTCTGGGAAGAGGAGAGCTGACAGGCTCCTGAATCCCACACAATCACATCTTTGAAAAGTGGGCCAAGTGAAAGCACAAGACTGCAGGCTAGTGTGACAGAAAGACTAAGGACAAAGTCACACTCAACCCCAATAGATAACAGTTTTCTTTCTTTGTACATTTTGAAATGACATATTCAGAGCTACTTTAGAATGCTGTTTTGGGGAAAAAAAAACAAAACCTTTAATATATTGCTTGGTTTTGCCCATTATAAAAGAATTTTGAAAAACATATGAACTAGGGGTTGGCTACCTTTTTTAGGTTTAAAAGGGGATAATATCGATGTTTAATTTTGAAATTACATCCTAAAAAATATGATTTTCATCTCACTTATTTCTAACCTGTTATAGCCACTGTGCTGTCTCTATCAATTCTCCACAAAAACAGCAAAGTCAGAGTTCCCTGAAAAGGGAGAAATAAGAATATGAGAACATTAGAAAACCTAAAAAAGAGATTAAAAGGCAACTATTAACTATGATAAAAATATCTCTTGAGCAGAAGCTTAAAAATTGATTCCAAAGCCTGTGAAACTAGAAAGATATTTATTTGTAGCAACCCCCCAAAACTGGATAAATCAATAACTAATAAGAAAGAGTGAAATTACCAAAAAGTCTTTAACATGTGCTTTAGAGATATTATTACTTCTGTGTTGCTCTGTTATATATGCAACATGCTGTTAAGACTCTTGACAAAATTATTTAAATTGGGTGCTATATGAAAATCATTTAGGTCCATCCTATTCTTTGATATACGATGAAACAGAAATCCGAAGATGAAATTTGTTAATTTCCCATTAGCAAAGCAGGAAGCAGAACTTAAATTTTTGATCCCTAATCCAACGTTAGGTGTGTATCTATGCAGTATTTTTGAAATAGTAAAAGAATGTGATGGTATTAAATAGATGACATTATGGACTGAATTGTGTCCCCCAAAATTCATATGTTGAAATCCTAAGTGACTTAGGCTAAGTCCCAGTGGAATGGTATTTGGAAGTGGGACCTTTGGAGGTAATGAGATGTGGATGAAATCATGAGGGTGGGTCCCCATGACAGGACCGGTGCCCTTACAAGAAGAGGAAGAGAGAGAGAACACACACTCTCTCTATCCACCACCTGAGCACAGGGAGAAGGCAGCCATGGGAATGATGCAAACCAGAAAGAGGACACTCGCCAACAACCCAATCTATCATCACCTTGATCTTGGTCTTCCCAGCTACCAAAACCATGACAAATGACTGTTATTTAAACTACTCAGGTATTTTGTTATGGCAGACCAAGCTAAGACAGATGAGTTGTGTCTTACGTACTTTTCAATTTCTAAAACAAATATAGCTGTAATCATGAAATCCTGACTAGGTACCACTAAATCATCTGATCTACCAAAATTAGGCATATGACAGAGAAAAAGAAAAATCAGCCCTTTAAAAGCAAGCACCTAAAAAATGGAGATGGTATCAGACAACATTCTTTCCTGGAGTATGTTAAAGGAAAAACAAACAAACAAACAAAAAAATGTAGAAACAGACTGAGATGAAGAATGGAGGTCTGGAAAAAGTGACAATTATTACAAGGTTCAGACTTCACATATTGAGGGCCTCGGGATTTTGTTTGGAAATTGCTTTGTCCTCACTATATTTTCCTTATGTTGCTAAGAAGTTACTCAGCTTGAGATGACAGGAAACCAGTGTGTCCAGGGACTAACACAAAAAAGAAAAGTGTACGGAAGACACAGGCCTCTGCAAACTGAAAGAACTATAGAGGATCTCTCTGTCTTCTACAGAGTTAAGTGCTGGATTGATGGTGAGGGCATGCCTGGGGCTACAGCTCTCAAAGACATCTTTCATTATTCAAAATAATTCCCTGACCCCAAAATAAAGAACCCATTCACACTGGTTACAAGAGAAACCACCACAGTGGGAGCTACCTGAGTTGAAATCCCTCATTTCCTGGTTATATGATCTTAAACCAGGCATTTAACCTCTTTCAAACTCAGTTTCAACCTTTAATCTGGAGATATTACAGGTCCACAGTACTATCTTTTGAACTAGATTTCAGAATTTTTTTATTATGTAATGTACTATACAAACTGAATTTTATGTAATACCTATAATGTCAAGGACAGCACTTACTAAGCAAACATACAGACATTCCATTAGAAGAACATAGCAATAATCCACTGGCTATGAAAAATAAATCTTATTAATAATTTGGAAGTCACAATCCCAGAATTGAGCCGAGTTAGGCATAAAGGAAACCAGGAACTGTGGGTGCCTGGCTAGGCATGGGCCGCACACCAGTTTCCTGCACGTGGTTTGGCACGTGGCTGAGCGCCTGGTGTCCCAGCATCCTGGAGCTGCTGGCCTCGGTTGCCCAGGTAGTGTCATCCCTGATCACTGTGGAGGCATTCATCACAGTTAGTGAGGGTCCCGCCCCGCCCTGCCCCCAACCTACCACTCCCACTCCACACATCCTAGGAGTTTCATCTGTTTCCCTGGCTGCAGCTTCTATTACAAGGCCTGGAAGCTAGATGCTCACCTGTGCGAGCACAAGGGGGTTGGTGGTGCTGGTGGGGCACCATTTGTGACTATGAAGGGTGTAGCAAAGCCTTTGTCAGGGACCACACTGATTCACACTGGAGAAAAGCTCTTTGTGCAACCTGTGGTTGTGATAAAAAAAAAACTCCATGCAAAATCCAACTTGAAGAAACATTTTGAATGCAAGCAGGAAAATCAGCAAAAACATTACGTGCGCAGTTTTGAAGGTTGTAAGACTTGCTGAAAACCCATCAGTGTAAGCATACCAACAAACCACTATCCAAGTGAATCCATGAACAGCGTGGAAAACACTTTGCTTCACCTGTCAGGCTGAAACAAAGCATGGGAAGATCCACGAGGGCTATATACAAGGGCTGTCTGGAAAAACTCTAACCATAAAGGCCTCTATTTTTCATATTACATGGCTGGATACTTTCCCAACTGCCCTCATGTGCAAAAAAGGTCTTTCTTTGTAACTGAAACATTGACAGTGCTTCTGAAACATGTGAGAGAAATCCATAAAGAGGAAATCATATGTGAAGTATACCAGAAAATATTTAAACACAAGAGTTATCTGAAGCAATGTATGAAAACTTGTTTCCCAGAAAGGGATGTAGGTCACTATCCAAGAGATGACTGTGGTAGAACCTACACAACTGCGTTTACAGTCCAGAGCTGCATTCTCTCCTTCCTGAGGAAGCAGCCCATTTATGTCTGAGCATCCTGGCTGTGACAAAACGTTTGCAATGAAACAAGTCTCACTAGGCATACCATTATGCATGACCCTGACAAGAAGAAATAAAGCTCAAAAGTAAAAGGATCTTGTGAAAGCAGAGTTTGGCCACTCATCTCTAGATATAACCCTCCTAAAAGGAAGTGAGAACAAGACTTACTTTCGCCTAAAACTGGAGAGTTGCTGACCTGTACTGAAACAAGGTTCTCTCGACAGCTGCAGTATTTACCTGCAGCTAAACATCAAATTGCTTTCTTTAAAGGACTCCAGACCAACCAGCTCAGTTAGCGGCAGATATTACTCGTTGGTTCCAAACCATGGCAATAAAGTGAGTCGTAATGTTTTTGCTGGGGAGGGTCTTGCCTTCAATTTGTAAGAAAAACACAACATCTGTAAAACACAGTAAAATGCAATAAAATGAGGTATGCCTGTGTTTTCTTTCAAAAAACTGTATTGAGTAATTTATGGTAGCTCAAGTCAGGTTTTGTCACTAAATTACAAAATGAACTTAAAAGAAGTTTCCGATGTAGAGCTTTCTGATTTTGGAATTTTAGATACGGGATGGATTACCCATAAATATATAATGACATATGGAGAACAGAAACCCATATAAGATTGGGTAAGATGGATTATAAATGACAAGTCTGGGGAGTACAAGGAATCTGAGTACAAGCAAGGACAATCTTTACTGAGCATAAACTCCCTCACCTCAGGTAACCAACATCACATTGCCAAGAGACCTGACAGGCACATTGTGAAGGTGCACAGAGTCCCTGTTTCTTTGTCCCACTCAAAATTCCTTTCCTCAGATCGCCAAGCCCTTTGGGAGCCAGCTTTCCTGTAGGTTGGGCAAAGGAGGTACACATCAGCAGTGTGTGCTTCTTTTAACACTCCGCCTACCTGCTTTTACCTCGCTCCTCATTCTGCAAGCCCCCAATGAAGAGAAAACAGTTTTATAAATTGCTTTACAGCTTTTAAAGCATTTTGCCTACATTGATTTCTCTAATCACGACACCAGCCAGTAAGGGGCAAGTCTTAACTGCTGTCTGTGACGGTTAGTATCAGGACCTAGATTCCATACTTCCTGTATCCCCTCCAGGTGGATGACCCCAAACCAGGACCTTCACTGCTTCGTGACAGATGCCTGGTCTAGAGAGATCAAGGCTTTAGTCTTCCTTTCCAAGAAAATCACTGGTTTTCTGTTTCTAATCTGAAGAACCCCTCTAATCCTGCCCACTGACACATTCATAACCATCCCACGCAAATCTCCTTTTCTATGTCCCTAGAAAGCCACCTTCCCCAAATTCTGCTACAACGGGTTTTACAATAGAAAATTACTTTACAGTTTCAGCAGCAACGGCAGCCATTCAGCTACCACAGTGAGCAAAGATGTGTTCTCTCGTGGTTCCCCTGCAGTTTAACAGAAGTTGTAGACACAGACAGGTATTAAGTCTGTCTCTTATAGACCCAAAATCACTGCAGGGAGATTCAAACCCTTGATTTGAATCTAAATTCCAATTTAGATTGTCCTAGTGACATCTACTGAGACAAGGGTTTGGGAGAGAGAACATCTTCCAGGGAAAGGCAACCAACTACTCATACAAATATCATATGATTCACACATCATATTTCTTAAACATCTTCTTTAAAAGACTAGTAATCGAGACAAGAGTAATCTCATTTCAAATATTCTAGTAACCAATAACAAGGCTGTTACAGCTGCTATCCTTTTGTTTAAATTCAAAGCTCTATGACTATGTATACGTGTACATGTGTATGTGTGTCCCTGTGTATTTCCACATATGCACAGAAACTCGATTCTAAGATGTACTTAAAAGCACTAAAATATAGTCTATCCTTATGTTGTTGGGGGGAGTATTTTTCTAATACAGCAGAGTTACCCAAGTATCTCCTAAGAAGAATTACTTTGTTATTGTTGTCGTTATTATTAGCAATTTAACCATATGCTTATTATTTCTTAGGCCATCATTCTGATCTGATACCAAACTGCATCTGTGCTGTGTGCAGTGCATGTAGATAGATTCTTTCTCTCCCATTATATAATGTGGTACTATATGGCTACTGGGCCTCAAACACCAGGTGGTGAATGCTCAGAGACTTTAAGATCTGTTGCCATGGAGACAACATGCTGGTCCTTCTCGATGCAATCAACACACTTCCTCTTTCAAAAAAAAAAAAAAACCAAAACAAAACAGTATTTCCACTGGAAAATAAATGAACTTAAAAACTGAAGCTTTTAATTTTAAAAGGATGACTATTTTGCAAAGCTCTGTACTTAAGAGTGACAGCAGAGATGGGTAAGCAAAGAAGAAATATTTAGGAAGAACTGTTTTCAAAGACACACTTTGTACTTTCTTCACTGGCTAGTACTATCTGAAGGAAAAATATTTATCTATCTCAGGCTGCACTTCCCAAATGTTTGTCCTATGTGGTAGATTGGTAAGTGACCATACATCATTTCTCTCCCTTTTTCTATATCTGTTTGCACTTGATTTTGCAGGTCTTGTCAAATATGTTTCCACACCCCTTTGAATACAGGCTAACACTGTGCCTTGTCTCAACAATAAAATGAGGCAAAACTGAAAGCATATGGATTTGTTCCACACCTTGGGATCAAGTGCCTTGTACTCTTCCACTCTCTTTCTTAGGATCTTGCCTACTGTCCATGTGAACAAGCCTGCGCTGTTCTTTAGGAAGACGAGAGACTGTTGTCTCCTTGTCATCCCCACTGTCACTCAGCCTGCAGCCAGCCACCCACCAGAAGTGCTGCCCAGCTGCCAGACAGTTGACTGTAGACATGTGACTAAGCCCAGGGAGACCAGAAAAACCAGTGACTAAATAACTTCAGTGTCCTAAGCCACTAAATTTTGGAGAGGTTTGTGTAATAAAGGCAGCTATACACCATATTCTTCTTTGTTATCTGTTAGTTTTGAAAGACATATTTGTAAATATACAATTCTTCAAATCAAAGATTAAGTTAGGGTGACCTGAATACCTATTGTAAACCCCAAGCAGGTATCCACAAGCATAAAGAGATTTGCTGCCCTCACCCAAAGTAAATACTTTCCTTTCTTACATGAATTCAGATGCTTTTTATGCCAGATTCTCAGTGTTAGAAACAGAAAACTTAACCCAAATGAATAATACCTACCTCTCAATTGCATATTTATTGAAATAAATCACCCTTGCTCTTCCAAAAGAAGTGTACTGCTATGAATTCTATGGAGAATACACATGAATACACATACACACACACACAAAGAGAAAATTTCATTAAGATCTTCACAGCATGTAGAGGAGAACATCACTCTATTTTATTTATCAGTAGTAGGTGAAATTCCACATAGTGGATAGCAAAGAGTCAATTTTAAGTGTCTTAGATTTTAACATCTTTATGTCTAAAGCAGCTTTTCCTAAAAATAAAATTTTAATTTATCCTCTAAAGCTTCTTCTCCCAACTATGTGTATGCCACCTTCCCCTCTCTTTTGCCTGGCCACAGGGAATGCTGGGGGCCATCAGGAATCAGGATCATAATGTCACTCTCATGAGGGAGAGGTGCCCTGAGTCATCCAGCACCTATCTGTTTTATGCTGTATAAGCAAGACATAAATCATTGTTGTGTGCACTAAGATGTCAGGGTTTGTAACCCAGCACAGCAAAGCCTACTGTAATGAAGTGTTCAGGTATGTGGGTATACTAGGGAGCTACATTAGTCAGCTTGGGCTGTCATAACAAAACAGCACAGACTGGGTGGCTAAAACAACACACATTTATTTTCACACAATTCTGGAGGCAGAGAGTCCAACATCAAGGTGGTGGCAGGGTTGGTTGATACAGGCAATGCATAAATCAAGGTCTCTATCCTTGATTTATACATAGCCACCTTCACCCTGTGTCTTTATCTGGCCTTTCCTCTGTGAGTGCCCCTATCTTAATGTCCTCTTCTTATAGGGACCCCAGTCATACTGGTATAGGTACCATCTTAAGGGCATCATTTTAACTTAGTCATTTCTGTAAAGACCCTTTCTCCAAACCCAGTCATACTCTGTGGCACTGGGGATGCAGACTTCAATGTAAGAATGTGCCAGGGATGCCTAACCCAGCCTCTAACAATGGGTTGAAATGGAAAAACAGAAAATGATAGCCAGTAATTGAGATGCTACAAATTGAGGTTTTGGAAGCAAAGGCCTAGAGTATGATCAAGGGAGTCAATGTCAGAGGTCAGGAAAACAGAAAAGGTTTGGGATGAGGAAGTCAAGAACAAGATGCAGGATGAAGTATCCTTACAGATATTGAAGTCACCAAGATTGATGAAAGGAGCCATAAAAAAGAAAAATACAGTAAACCAAAGGAGAGAAAGTGCTAAAATGGTCCACTAATTGTGTGTGTGTGGGGGGGGGGCAGGGGGGTGACGGAGGGCAAGGGACAGCAGGGAGGAGGTGAGAAGGAGGAAGCCCGAGGACTACAACAACCAAAGGTAGTGGGTGGTCCCATCAGACCAGATGCACGGAGGACACTGCTCAGGGGAAGGGAGCAACTCCAGGGAGAACCAAGTTCTGGAAGAACAGTGAGCAAAGGATACACTCTCTTGCTTGCACGTCTAGAAGTACAAGGGTGCAGGAGGAAAAGAGTCACTCTTGGAAGGCTTCAGGGAAAACAAATGTCCTTAGGAAAAGCCATGTTTTTTAGAATAAGAAGTTAAAGAGAAATTTAAGAGAGAAGTTGGAAGATAGGGTATTTTGCTAATGACAGATTGACACTGTGTTTATTGGTGATCACCAATATACTCCTATAATAATTTCCCTCCTCCTTCATCTCCATGGAAGACAGGATTTCTCGACTCCATTATATTTAGGCAACAACACCTTAACATTTCTGAGTATTTCTGACAAAGACATGAGAAATGACACGTTACTTCTGGGTTGAGGCAATGGAAAGCCCACATGTGATTCTCCCGTTTCACTCCTACTCCATTGAGACCACCAAGGAGGCTTCACTTTCTGGTGCTTTGATAGAATATTGTAGAGCTTTTGTCAGCTTCTTTTCTGGGTGATTATGTAGAACAAACTCCATGCCCAGCAATGTTGAACGTAAAGTATCAGTGAGAAATGAGGTGTGTTTTATAAGGACTGGTGGGGAGTACTTGATTGATTTGCTACCACAGGAAAACCTAGCCTCTCTGATCTGTACACATACCCTGGGTTCCTGAATGTGCAATGGAAGAGCAGAAGAGGGATGGACCCTGGGACTCATCAGAGAATGCCCATAGCCATGTTGAGTATGTAAGGATAAGGGTCTTGGGGTGGAGAATGGGTTTAGAGGCTTGGGCTTCTTGAAGTAACTTTAAAAAGTGAGGATGCAGGGTTGGTGACATTTTAGGGAAAGGTAGATTACTAAGTACAACTGTAGCCACTAGCAAAAAGGAGCTATTGCTGTGATTATAAGGTTTAAGGAGACTTCTATGGGACTAATGCTCCTTGAAACATATGCAGAAAATGCAGGTCTAGAATTATGTTGCATTAAGCTTCCATGTGATTGGATATCTGTCAGTCACAGGAATTCCTGAAAATGAGAAAACATGGAAACATCATAAAAGGTTTGTTTCATGTGTTAAGAAGACAATTTTCCTGGCAGATGCTGCCACAAAGTAGGCCTTTTTCCATCTCAGGAGTGAAGTTTCCTAAGCAAGAGATAAGCTTCTGTTTTACTTATAAATATTACAAGTGAAAGAAGTGGGAGCAACAGAGTAGTATGTGAAGCAAGTATCCAATGCCCAGGCCTCTAGGGTGAGCTAAATTATATGTTAGACAGCAGGCAGGTCCAGAGAATATACGGAGTGGAATATCAGGCAACACAAAGAAAGGAAATGCACAGCAAACTAGAAAGGAAATGAATGATGATGGAGAAGACAAGACTAAACTCCCAAAATGGAGTGCTGAAGTGGACGGAGAAAGCAGGAGCAGTGTCCAACACACAGCAGCAGGGAATGGAGCAGAGAGCTTCCTTAGTGAATATGTTTGGGAGAGGAAGCACAGAACCACCACCAAGGACCTGGTAAGAAAAGAAGTGGGGAAGTTGGACAATGGAAAAGCCCTTGAGAAGTTGCTAGCCTTCCCAACTTCTACCCATCACACGCACCATTCCAAAGAAAAGAACTGGAGACAGTGAATTAAAAGACTACTGTTCACGGAAACAGGGAGGTAATATGGCACAGCAAAGGGATATAGTCTTTCGGGATAGGCCAAATTGCCTCTAAACCTTGGTTTTGTCACTGATCTTAAACCGCTGTGTTCTTCAATCTTCTTATCTGTAAAACAGCTGTGGCAATTATATTTGTTGCCTGGAGTTGTAGTGAGGATTCAATAAAACAGCAGTTAAATGGGTCAGCAAATGTGTTCTACATAGAGAATGTCACACTGAAGAATAATCCTCATTTACAGAAAGCAAAGCTGAAATGTTGACGTATCCTCAGATGGCTAAAGAATATTTACCGGATCTCTATATGACAAAAGATTATTAGTCTAACTTCAACTCAGCCTTGTGTATTTTATGCTTCATTCAACTCCACAGTAAATTCAGTTAAAGATTCACACACAGGGTAAATATTCTCCTTTGCTTCAAGTCTAACAACACTAACATGCTACTAACAAATGTATCCTGGATACCTCAATTCCACTGGACCAGGCCAAAACTGTAATCTCTGATTATGTCGGCTGACTTCCCTACTTATCGGCAGACTTAAGGTATGGGTTTGGAAAGCTCTTTAAATGATTGACAACCCCCCTCTCAAAAAATAATAATAATAATAATGCCATTACTGGTCCAGACAAGATGAGGACAAAGAGGGAAACATTTCACCTGGGCAGACAGGGCTACTATGAGACCTTCCAATAGATCTGTGCTTTTCCAGGATGAGCAAACCCAGGCAATGGGCTCTTTGAGGGCAGAGCCGGCCAGTTCCCCGTCTTCTTGAGTGTGGCTGACATGCAGGCCCCACCACAAAACCTAACATCTAAAGCAATAGTAACTGCTGGGTGATTGCTGATTTAAAAAAAAAAAATGCATAATAGTTGGTGGATTGGGCATATTCTTTCGAGTTGTGATAATGCTTTTACAAAGACCAACATGACCCCTTTATACTCTTTGATTTACAAACACTTATTGACAACGTGCTATGTCCCAGGCCACACACTAAGGCCTAAGGACACAAAGATAAGATGACACTGCTAGAGCTGCTACAGTGAAGTACCCACAGGCTGGGTGGCTTAAAAAACAAAAACGTATTTTCTCACAGTTCCAGAGGCTGGACATCCAAGACCGAGGTGTCTTCAGGTTGGTTCCCTCCGGGCATGAGGGAAGTATTTGTACCAGGCCTCACTCCTTGGCTTTTCCCTGTGTCTTCTCGTGTTCTAACCTCTGTGTGTCTGTTTCCGAATTTCCTCTGCTCTTGGATTAAAGGCCCACCCTAATGACTTAATTTTAATCCAATTCCCTCTATAAAGACCCTATGTCCAAATACGGTCACATTTTGAAGGTTATGACTTCCACAGATAAATTTTGGTAGGGATACAGTTCAGCCCATAATAAACATATTAATACTTCCTATTTCAGAATACTTATAGTTGGTTGTTCACTCAGATGCCCCCACAAAAGCCTAGAAGATAAAAGTATTTTTGCTATCCAGCACTTGCCTGACAGAATCCTACTTTCCAACTCACTTTTTTTAATATTTAAACTGCATTCACAGTAAGTTTCCTGTTAAGAGAACTCTAAGCCGTTAACTAACCCCTCTGACAGAGAATGAAAGAGGCACTCTATACTTTCAAAATCCTTCTGGAACTAAAAAGCATTGTGGCTACAGTTTGTTAAAAGATAGGCATGCACGTAGGAGATAAAATCATAGTGAAGTAACTACATACAGGTTCATTCCAGAAGGAGAAAAACAGTTATCTATAGATTTGCTACCCTTTTGTTTTACCTGTGTAATACTCACAAAGTGAGTTTATTCATCACAGCACTCTGTTCTCTGTTCTTTACTTCCTGTCTAGACTGGGCTCAACAGACCTGACTTTGAGAACAGAAAGTTTACATGCATGAGCAAATTTTCCGCTTAAATAATAGGGCTATAAACCAAAGGCATAAGCATCTTAAAGCAAACTACTCTTAGTTTGCTAATTCAATGAATGATATTTACAGAACGCTATTAAGAACCACTTAGCTACCAAAAACTCATTCCATTCGTACACAGTGTTCCATTTTAGCTAAACTCATAAAGTTTACTCACTTGCTACAGATGAGATGCTCATAAAGCTTATGGTTGATTTCTGTTTCTGCAAGAGCAAAGTGAAAAAAGTAATGGAGGAAAAGCTGGAGTGTGAGCAAGGAAGTTGGCCGACTCCCCTCACTTGCATAAATACATGCATTAAAGAGAAACGTATATTCTATTTATTTTATAATTACAAAGGAGAACAGAGCCATTTTAATTTTTCTGTCCATGAAACCTAAATGTTGAACTGCTCTCTGAGACACATAATGCATTTAGCTGGTTGGAGATTATATTCTATGGTCATCTTATTATATTCAACACACCACATGAGCAAATCCAAATTTACCTAATTTTCTTTTTATCACCAAATTCATATCATTCTCTTAAGTATCCTGTTTGGATTGTCAGCATAAAGATCTTCCCAGTTATCCCAAGAAGATATCTTGGAACCATATTCTTTCTCTCTCCTTTCCTTTTCCATATCTTCTCAATCCCCAAATTCTTATGATATTACCATACTTACTAAACTTTATTGGCTTGTTATCATATGCCAGGCACTGAGCTAAGCATGGGGGAAAGAAATAAAAACACAAAACAAATAGTGCCTTCTATCAAACAGCTCATAACATATTTAGAAAGGAGAGTTAATGATCAACTATATTAAGAGGGGCCATGACAGAACCAAGTTCTGGGTATTTGAGGAGCACAGAAGCAATACTCTTGAAGAGAGTTTCAGAGAACAAAAGAATTAAATAAGGACTAGGTTGGGACAGGGCAAGGAAGTAGGTGTCCGTGTAAAGATGTAATTTGAAGGACATGAAAATGCACACACATGAAGCTGTGTGATGTCACTGGGGAACTACCAAATTCCCGGTTGGCTAGAGCAGAGTCTGTGGTGGATTGGTAGAAAATAAAATTGCATAATAAAGCAGAGAACAGATCTTAGAGTGTTTTATGTTTTGTGAGGGATCGATTAAAGGTTTATAAGTAGTGACACAATCAAATTTCTTTCTACATTGGGTAGGTTAGATTGACTCTGTGAATGTAGGTATGCTGAGGAAGGAAATCAGTCAGAAGCTATTGGATGATTGTGGAGGAGAAAGAGAGAAAATTTTCTTAAACCATTGTCTCCATTCTCCCCGACATCAACTGGAACCAGGGGTGAAATAGTGTAAAAGGTTTTTTAAAAAATCAGCACATCAATGCATAAAACTAGATGTGCAATGGCTATTTAAATCAGAAAATGATATTGGTTACCAAAACAGCCACAGAGAAACCATATTGAACAATGTTGGTAGTATAGTATAATTGCTAAGATACAAACTTTGGTATGAAAAAGACCTTAGTCTAAATTTTTAGTGGTGTAAACTTAAGCAGGTTACAGAACCTCACAAAACCCTGTTTATTCATTGAGCGAATGAGATGAATAATCATATCAACCTCTTAGAACTATTATGAGGAATAAAATGGACTAATGGGTATTCTTAGCATAGTACCAGACACACAGTAAGTGATCAATTAAGAGCAGCTCTCTTTATACCAGTGTAGAATTGTTTGCCTATCCAATAAACCTACAGGGAACTAAAGAGCAGAGTCCTGGACCGGGATATCTGGGTCTAGTTTTTTATTAATTATTTAATTTTATATAAGTTAAATAACTGATTCCTTAACATCTCTTTTATTTTCTTCGATGAATGGAGATGATATTCTTGTTCTATTTATGCAATAAGGTTGTTTTTGATAAGAGATAATATATGTGAAGTATCTTGAATAGTCTAAATAATACATACAAGGCATTAGGGCCTCACCTTGGGATGGTTTACTTGGGCAGCTCTGGCCCCATGGAGACAACAGTGGGCTGCATGCTGCACAGAAACAGTGACGAAAGGGCCACAGACTCAGATGAGGTGGCCTGGACTCTAGACCCAGGATAGTCTCTAGAGATATTATATTTAAGTGACCCAGGGCCAATCACTTAAATATAATACTAATACTTGGAGCCTCCACTTCCTCATCAACAATTTAAGGGACTGTATTCCAAGCCCTCTAAACCAACTTACAGCAGGTCCAACGGTCTGACTGCCTTCTTCTCTAAGACAACTTTAAATGTTCAGTATTTCACATTTTGCTTTAGGCCAACAAACTGCACTGAAATGAAGCAAAGATATGATTTATTATGGGTCAAGAATCTTTTCACCCAGAGTCAATGCAATCTCACATGATTTAATTTTTCTCATGCTTTAATCTGTGATGACATTCAGAAAGGAGCAGATTAAATACAATTAGCCCAGCAGAACAGTTAGGAGGCTTCACCCTGAAAGGAATTTATGCAGCACCTTTTGACCAAAAGACTGTCTCTGTGGAAAGAGTTTTGTCTCAACCAGACAAAAAGTAGCTGGCAATAAAACTAAGCAAAGGCAAATGAACACGTGACTTACTATCTATTTTTTAGTATTTTCCAAACAAATATAAGATAGTTTTTGCTATTATGCCTTGCCATTCAAGTTTTATCTCACTGCAATATAATGGTTTTGTTCCATAAGAAATACAATAGGCAAGGTTAAAAAGATAAAGGCTAAGGTTAGATAATGCTATAAAAAAATTATTTTTCTAGGTGTATCGGTAGGACACCAAACTCTCCCATTATGTTCTGAAGTTCAAGAGCCCGAATTGGAAACCCAGGGCAAAACTGCACAGGATTTTACGGCTGTCGATATTGTGGTTTGAGTTGTTTCTCTGAATGAAAATCGTTGTCCCCAAAAAGAACAAATGGCGAAACAGTTCATTTAGAGTTCCTCAACCTTAGCACTATTATACTCTAGACCAAATAATTCTTTGTTGTGAGGGGCTGTCCCATCCCTTGGGGGATGTTTGGCAGCATCCCTGGCCTCTAGTGACTAGATGCCAGGAGTTCTCACCCACGCCCAGTCATGACAATCAGGGCCTCAGGACAGCGCTGAATATCCCCTGTGGAGACAAACTGCTCTCATGGGTGAACCGCTGGTTTGAAGAAAGCCCATACATACCTGCCCAATGCGGAATCTGTATCACTTCACCCGTCATTATCACACTGAGAACTTCCTTTATCCATCATAATATGAAACAAGGAAGTTACCATTCAGGAAAGAATTGTTTTTTTAACATGACTCCTGCACAGGAGGAGAGATCAAATGGCAGCTCACCTGGGGAACAGCAAAGTAACCGCCCAGTCCGTGAGTTCCCATTCACAAAAGATGAGCTGGGATTCTCAGGGCTCCATGGAAGACATGGAAAGCAGCAAGAGTGGGGTACAAAGCTGTGTGTGTGGTTTATTTCCCATTTTAAAATAGAGAATACAAAGGTCTACTTCAAGAACACTTCAAACCAAAACGAAAATTCCTTTTCTTCTAATAGTCTCCTGATATATGTTTTCTCTATATGTCTGCATTTAACGTTCCACTCCCCCCGCCCCCCAAAAAAATACCTTCAAAGCTAAAAGCTGTGATTACAAAATTTGTGGAAGGAAACACAGAAAATTGTTAGAACATTTGCCTCTGGAAAGGACAGGCATGGTGAGAGGGGATTGCTAGATTTATTTTTATTGTATTCCATGGTATTTGAACATTTTATAACTTGTATGAACTTGTTTTCAAATTTGAACTACTTATTAAAATAAATTTAAATTATGATCAACCACAGAGTACACAAGGTAATGTGGCTTTAAATTAGTAGGCAGCTGCCAACACTGATATCCCCAACATACAGAATAGCAATTATTTGGGTCTGTGATTTGAAAGTCTCTAATATTTTTCCTGAATGACAGTACAGCTACCACTGCCTGTAGTATAAATGGTGCAGAGAAATACAGGTAAACCCGAGATGCTGCATAAAATAGAATCCCTGTTCCTTGAAATGGGCAGGCAGATTCTGTGTAGCCCATTAATATGACACATATCAGGACCAATAAGGCTCTGCAAAGCCTGGCTATAAAGAAGCCTGTTCGGTTTCATTTAAATTTAATAGTCCATAGAATTAAGGATCAACACATTGTTAGGAAGCACTAATGTAGAAAAATAAAGCCTATGAAAACTTGTCAATAAATAACAACATGAATAAAGAAAATGGAGTAATGATAACTAGATAGGTAGATACAAAGAAAGAAGGTAGAGGGATCGGAGAGGTAAAGAGATGATAGATGGATACATAGATAAATAGATAATCTACCAGTAATGATAACTTCAAACTGTTTAAACATTTATCAGCCTGAAGACAACAGCCTAACTTAATTAACATGTTAAATTCTCACTCAATAAGTATTTGATAATTCTGATAACTGAAGGACATTTCTATTATATTGTTATTGAATTGTAATCATTGTGAGATTAGTTTACCATAACACAATAATATTACCTTGGTTAATGAATGGCTGTGGCATATTTTACTGGATTATATTTTGTTTTATATTGTTAGATTTTATTTGCTAAAATTACACATAATATTTACATTTAATGAATGGTTACAGCATGTTTTAATGAAACATTTTATATATTGTTAGATTTTATTTGCTAATGTTTTACTAAAGACTTCCATGTCTGTGTTCATATAGAATATTTATCTGTATTTTTCTTATTCTGAAAAGTTCTTTTCAAGAATCAGGGATATAATCAAAGTACAAGTTAGGAAGTATATTCTCCCCCACTCTATTTTGAAAAAGTTTGTGTAAGATTAGTAGTAGTTCTCTTCCTTAGATGTTTGATGGAATTCATCAGTGAAGATACATGGTCATGGACAGTTTTTGTGATTGATTAAAATTCAATTTCTTGGTATAGGGTCATTCAGAGATTCTATTTATTGTTGTATCAGTTTTAGTAATAATGTATGTCTATCAAAGAATTTATTCATTTTTTTCTAAATGTTAGAATTTAATGGCATAAAGTTGCTTCCAATACCCGATTATCTTTTTCAATGATATTTTTATTTTTGTATTTATAGTTTATGGGGGGATTTTCCCTCTTTTTCTTCTTTCTTTCTTTATTTTTATTGTTAGACTTATTGGGGTGACATTGGTTAGCAAGAATTACATATGCTCAAGGTGTACAATTCTACAGTGCATTGTCAACGTGTTGTATAACAAGTTCACCACCCGGTGTGAGTTCTCTTTCCATCACCTTATATTTAGCTCCCCCTCCTTCTTTTCCCACCCCTCCCCCTGTTCCCATCCCCTCCCCACTTGTCCCCAGATAATCATTAAACTATTGATTGTGTCCATTGGTGTTTGCCGGTTTGTATTTTCTTTGTTGCTTTCAGTTTTATATTCCGCATATGAGTGAGGTCATACAGTTCTTTGTTTTTTCTGTCTGGCTTATTTCACTTAGCATGATGATCTCCAGGTCCATCCACTTTGTCGCAAATGCCAATATTTCATCTTTTTTTTACAGCTGAGTAATATTCCATTGTGTATATGTACCACAGCTTCTTTATCCAGTCATCTGTCGCAGGGCACTTTGGTTGTTTCCATGTTTTGGCCACTGTAAGCAGCGCTGCAATGAACATTGGGGTACATAAGTCTTTGTGGACAAAGGTTTTCAAGTCTTTGGGGGTAGATCCCCAGAAGAGGAATTGCTGGGTCAAATGGTAGCTCCATTCCCAATTTTTTGAGGAACCTCACACCATCTTCCACAGAGGTTGTACCAGTTTGCACTCCCACCAGCAGTGTACCAGAGTTCCTTTTTCTCCACATCCTCTCCAGCACTTGTTATTCCTTGTCTTGTTGATAATAGCCATTCTCACAGGTGTGAGGTGATATCTCATTGTGGTTTTGATTTGCATTTCCCTGATAGCTAATGAGGATGAGCATTTTCTCATATGTCTGCTGGCCATTTGTTTTCTTCGTGGGAGAAGTGTCTGTTTAGTTCTTCTGCCCACTTTTTAATCAGGTTGTTTGTTTTTTGTTGTTGTTGTTGAATCATATTAGTTCTTTATTTTAGATATTAGACCCTTATCAGTCAGTTATGTTGTTTGCAAATATTCTCTCCCATTCAGTTGGCTGTCTCTTTGCTTTGTTGATGGTTTCTTTGGCTGTGCAGAAGCTTTTCATTTTGATATAATCCCATTCATTTATTTTTGCTTTTACTTCCCTTGCCTTTGAAGTCAGGTTCATGAAGTCTTCCTTAAATCCTAGGTCTATGAGTTTAGTACCTATGTTTTCTTCTATACAGTTTATTGTTTGGGGTCTTATATGAAGGTCTTTAATCCATTTTCAGTTAATTTTTGTACATGGTGAGAGTTCACAGCTCAGATTCATTTTTTTACATATGCTTTTCCAGCTTTATGAAGAGGCTGTCTTTTCTCCATTGCATATTTTTTTGCTCCTTTATCAAAAATTATTTCTCCACAAATTTGTGGATTTATTTCTAGGTTTTCAGTTCTGTTTTATTGGTCTATGTTTCTGTTTTTCTGCCAATACCAAGCTGTTTTGATTATTTATGCTTTGTAATATAAACTGAAGTCAGGGAGTGTAATACTACCAGCCTTATTCTTTTTATGTAGTATTGCTTTGGCAATTCAAGGACTTTTATGGTTCCATATAAATCTGATAATTCTTCTATCTATTTCATGAAAGTATGATTGTGGGATTTTGATGGGTATTGCATTAAATATGTAGATTGCTTTCAGCAAAATGGGCATTTTAACAAAGTTAAGTCTTCCTATCCATGAACAGAGGATATTTTTCCATTTCTTTGTATCTGATTCAATTTCTTTCAAAAATGTCTTACAGTTTTCCATGTATAAGTCTGCCACATCCTTTGTTAATTCCCAGGTATTTCATTCTTTTTGTTGTGATAGCAAAAGGAATTGACTCTCTCATTTCTTTTTCTGAGTATTCATTGTTTGTATATAGGAATGCTGTTGATTTTTATACATTGATTTTGTATACTGTGACTTGACTGTATTCATTTATTGTTTCTAATAGTTTCCTGGTAGAATTTTTGGATTTTTCCATATAAACGATCATGTCATCTGCAAATAGTAACAATTAGATGACTTCTTTCCCAATTTGGATAGCTTTTATTTCTATCTCGTGCCTGATTGCTATGACTAGAACTTGAAATACTATATTGAATAGCAGTGGTGACAGGGCACATCCCTGTCTTGTTCCTGATTTTAGGGCAAAAGGCTTCAGCTTTTTTCCATTCAGTAAGATATTAGCTGAGGGTCCGTTATACATGGCCTTCATTATGTTGAAATAGTTTCCTTCTATACCTATTTTACTCAGCATTTTGATCATAAATGGATGTTGTATTTTTTTTAACTCTTTTTCTGCATCAATTGATATGACCATATGGTCTTTATCTTTTATTTTGTTTATGTGGTGTATCACATTGATTGATTTTCGTATGTTGAACCAACCTTACGCTCCTGGGAAGATGAATCCCACTTGATCATGATGTATAATCTTTTTGATGCATTGTTGTATTCTATTTGCTAATATTTTGTTTAGGATTTTGCATCTGTGTTCATCAGAGATATTGGTCTATAGTTTTCTTTTTTTGTGTTGTCTTTGCCAGGCTTTGGTATGAGGGTAATGTTGGCCTCATAGAATGAGTTAGGAAGTATTGCTTCATCTTCAACTTTTTGGAAGAGTCTGAGGAGAATAAGTATTAATTCCCCTTTGAATGCCTGATAGAACTCATTGGTGAGATCATCTGATCTGGGGCTTTTGCTTCTAGAGAGATTATGGATATTCATTTCAATCTCTTTGCTATTGATTGGCCTATTTAGATTATCCATTTCTTCTTGGTTCAGTCTATGTAGGGTATAAGTTTCTAGGAACTTGTCCATTTCTTCTAGGTTGTTAAATTTAGTGGCATAAAGCCCTTCATAATATTTTCTTATATTCCTTTGTATTTCTGTGGTATCAGTGGCAATTTCTCCCCTTTCATTTCTAATTTTGGATATGTGTGTGTTTTTTCCTTTCGTCCTTTGATTAGTCTCACTAGGGGTTTGTTAATTTTGTTGACTTTCTCAAAGAAACAGCTCTTTGTAATATTAATTATTTCTACTGTCCTCTTCTCTAATTGGTTTAGCTCTGCTTTAATTTTTATTATTTCTTTTCTTCTGCTGACTTTGGGTTTTGTCTGCCCTTCTTTTTCTACTACTTTAAGATGGGATGTTAAGATGTTTACTTGTGATTTTTCTTGCTTCTTAAGATAGGCCTGTAATGATATAAATTTCCCTCTTATTACTGCTTTTGCTGTGTCTCAATAATTTTGATATCTTTTATTTTCATTGGCATTAGTTTCTACAAGTTTTTTGTTTTGTTTTGTTTTGTTCTGCTTTTTGGTATGTGGGTAGTTCCCTGACTGGGAATCAAACCCAGGCCGCAGTGCTGACAGCGCTAGCACCAAAGCCTTAAGCCACTACACCATCAGGGAACTCCCTCTACAAGTATTTTAATCTCTTCTTTTATTTGTTCTTTTATCCAGTCATTTTTTAATAAGATGCTGTTTAATCTCCATGTATATGTGGGGTATTTTTCTGCTTTCCTTTTACAGTTGATCTCCAATTTCAAACCTTTCTGGTCTGAGAATATACTTGGAATGATTTCAATCTTCTTGAATTTGCTGAGGCAACTTTTATGTCCCAGCATATGGTCTATCCTTGAGAATGTTCCATGTACACTAGAAAAGCAAGTATAGTCTCTTTTTGCTGGAGGAGGTGTCCTGTAAATGTCAGTTATGTCCAATTGCTGTAATGTGTCATTTAGAGCTGATATTTCCTTATTTATTTTCTGTTTGGATGATCTGTCCATGGCTGTTAGCAGGGTGTTTAAGTCTCCCACAATGATTGTGCATTTATCAGTCTCTCCTTTCAAATCTGTTAGCAATTGCTTTGTATATTTTGGTGCTTCCTGGTTGGGAGCATATGTATGAATTAGTGTAAAATCTTCTTATTGTTGTATTGTACCTTTTATCATTATGTAATGTCCATCTTTGTCTCTTACTATCTTTTTTAACCTGAAGTTTATTTCATCAGATATCAGTATGGCAACTCCTGCTTTTGTCTGGTTACCATTTGCTTGGAGTATTGTTTCCCATCCTTTCACTCTGAGTCTGTGTTTGTCCTTATGGCTGAGGTATGGAGCCATATGGCTCTTAGAGACACCATATGGATGGGTTTTGTTTTTTAATCCAGTCTGTCACTCTGTGTCTTTTTATTGGTGAGTTCAGTCCATTAACATTTAGAGTGATGATTGATATGTGAGGATTTCCTGCAGCCATTGCTTTGTTGTTGTTGTTTTCTTTTCTTTTCTTTCTGTTTCTTTCTTGTTGCACCAACTCTATTCCATTTGTCCTGATGTTTTGTTTCAGGTCGAAAAGCCTCCTTCAATATTTCTTAAAGTGCTAGCCTCTTGTTGGCCAATTCCCTCAGCTTCTGTGTGTCTGAGGTCTTTATTCCTCCTTCATATCTAAAGGAAAATGTTGCTGGATAATTTACTCTTGGCTGGAAGTTTCTAGCCATCAGCTGCTTCAGACACTTCCATGGAGGGTCAGGAATTCTGACCTGAGCAGCACCAGTGCCTTACAGCCTACTCAGCTTTTCAAAGCTCCATGGCATCCCTTTGCTGTTCTGTCCCCAACCATGAAAATTTTTTCAAGCCCACTCTCCCAGCCTTCAATGTGATGTTGTTTTGTGTTCAGTCAATTCCTGGTGTGCCAGAGGGATTTCTCTCAGGTCTTCTGAGCTGCCTCTAGCCTTTTGTGTAATACAGATGGCATATATTTGCCCAAACTCTGCAAAGATCCTCAAGGGAATTTTCTTAACTCCCCCACCATGCTCCCAGCCTTCAGTATGCTGTCTCTCTATACTCTCACTGGTAAGAATTGAAAGGCAGATGTGGCTTTGCTGTCTGACTAGGGCTCCTTGGAGTCTAATTTAACAAGTCAACCCACATGCATTGTTAAATGTTTATTAAACATTCAACTAGTTTATTCTTACCCCATTTGAGGTGGGTTGATGCCTCCTTCTGCTATTACATCAAGAAAGAGAGCTGTCATGAGTTTCTCTCTGCTAGGAAGAGCTGATACATTTCTAGAATTTAATTCACTTGTGATTCCTTTCTTTTAATATTTTTTTATTAAAAAGACTTATTGGGGTGACATTGGTTAGCAAGAATTACATAAGTTCCAGGTGTACAGTTCTACAGTGCATCGTCTACGTGTTGCATTATGCGTTCACTACCCAGTGTGTGAGTTCTCTTTCCATCACCATATATTTGGCTCCCCTCCCTCCTCCCCCACCCTATCCCTCTTCTTCCACCCACTCTCCCTTGCTCCTATTAAACTACTGATTGTGTCCATGAGTTTTTGTTTGTTTGTTTTTTCTTTGTTGCTTTCGGTTTTATATTCCGCATATGAGTGAAGGCATATGAGTGAAGTCATATGGTTCTTGGTGTTTTTCTGTTTGGCTTATTTCACATAGCATGATGATGTCAAGGTCCATCTATTTAGTTACAAATGGCAGTATTTCATCTTTTCTTATAGCTGAGTAATATTCCTTTATGTATATGTACCACAGCTTCTTTATCCAGTCATCTATCAAAGGGCAGTTTGGTTGTTTCCATGTTTTGGCCACTGTGAACAGCGCTGCAATGAACATTGGGGTACATAAGTCTTTGTGGACAAAGGTTTCAAGTTTTTTGGGTAGATCCCCAGAAGGGGGATTGCTGGATCACATGGTAATGTCATTCTCAATTTTCTAAGGAACCTCCACACTGCCTTCCACAGTGGTTGTACAAATTTGCATTCCCACTAGCAGTGTACCAGAGTTCCTTTTTCTCCACATCCTCTCCAGCACCTGTTATTCCTTGTCTTGTTGATAACAGCCATTCTCACAGGTGTGAGGTGGTATCTCATTGTGGTTTTGATTTGCGTTTCCCTGACAGCTAATGAGGATGAGCATTTTTTCATATATCTGATGGCTCCATGGCAGAATTGTCTGTTTAGGTCCTCTACCTACTTTTTAATTGGGTTGTTTATGTTTTTGTTGTTGAGTCACATTAGTTCTTTATATATTTTAGATATTAGACCCTTATCAGATACATTGTTGGCAAATATTTTCTCCCATTCAGTTGACCGTCTTTTTGCTTTGTTGGTGGTTTCTTTTGCTGTGCAGAAGCTTTTTAGTTTGATATAGTCCCATTCATTTATTTTCATGTTTATTTCCCTTACCTTTGAAGTCAGGTTCATGAAGTCTTCCTTGAGCCCCAGATCTATAAGTTTAATATCAATATTTTCTTCTATACAGTTAATTGCTTCACGTCATATATGGAGGTCTTTACACTTGTGATTCTTTAGCTCTTTGCTATTCAATTTTATTGGGTTGTTCTCATTCTCATAGTGGGAGCGACTGTCTTTTCCAATGTTGTACCTCAAAACAGGAAGCAAAGGTCCCTATATTTCAATATACTTAAGGTCCATGTCCTTTTCACTACACAGATATCTAGTTATAAATGATCTCTCAAAACCTGTTCAACCTTCTCTCTCATTTACTAGTCTATACAATAACTATCATCATTCATACCCTTCTCCTGGGCCAGTTAATAAGCCAATCCTCATTAGAGCAACAGATAAATCAGCAACCTCACTGCCATGCCTCTCAGCTTCTGGGTGTATATACAGGGTTGAGGTGGAATCTTTAGGGTTAAAATCTGTTTGTGGGATTAGCCAGGGTGACCATACATTAATGTACCAACAGCTCTACTTATTACAAGGACCTTGCCTGATACCTACCATACTGTTTCCACTGATGTGACTAATCTGATTTGTTTCCCATGTGATATTTCAGTGACACAGTGAAATTAATATCGTGCCCGGAGCTCCACCCTACATAGCCACAGTAGTGACGCTACCTACATTTTGCCAGCTGCCTAGTCTTCCACCTACTCATTTTCCATATCCACCAATGACTAGTCAGCACTTCGCTACTGTAAAAAATGATCTCCTGCAAGCACAATGTTGTACTTGTCTGTTTTTAAGCATACCCACCCACATTTTGTTCCAACATTTAGTACAGAACTTGTGATTTTTTATTACTGTACACCCAGCATAGTATGTGACACAGAATGTTCATTCAATAAATGTTATTTAATTAGAGATATTATTGGTTAAAATTGCTATCTACATTGAAGGCAGGTTAGACATAACAGATGAAGGAAGACGGTCCATGGGTGAGTCTTACCCACCATGATTAGGACTGACTTCACCTATAAAATCAGTTGATCTAGTAATAGTTAAGAGTGTTTTCCCTACTCTGTATACTACTCAAAGGTATGGTTTAGTGGTTAGACTTCTGGATTGAATTTTAATGTTTAGAATTCAGATGTGAAATTGAGTAAGGTGAGATGATTCTACAAAAGTAACATCAACTGTCAAGAGCTGAGCTGAGCTGCCAGATGTTATAGTAGTCAATTAAGATAACAAGCCAAAATGAAACAGTCAAGCCTTTAATCATTTATTGGAATGGTATGAGCAAGAGGTCAAATGGAAAAAAATGCCAGCTCCCTCACTGTTCCATTTTCTTAATGGATAAGCCCTGGGTCAGGGTCAGGTGGATCAGCCCAGACGTGGGGAATTATCTTTCTGCTGAAGAGTTCCAAACAGAAGGCTCTTGCAGTTTTACAGACATGGGGGCAAATGGGGTAAAGGCAGAACAAGCCAGAGAGGGAAGGGTGAGCAATAGAAAAGTACTAAGTACTGGCTCAGAATGAAGAAAAAGTGTCTTTAAGATTTTCCTTCCCGACCCTAGATAGGAAGTCTCAGCAGAGTTGCCTGAGAAAGGCTTCTGCAAAAGTCCTCAAATAACGATGTCTCTGAATAGAGGTGCCTGGACTAGGAACTCAGACATGTGTGAGAACACGGCAAGCCAGAGAGCTGGCGTCCTTAACTGCAACTCCCTCCAAAGATTGCCATCAACTGTCTGTGCATCAATTCTGGTGTGGGGAGGGCAGCTGTCCCTGTGATTCTTTGTTACTTCCTACAGTTAGGTCTAAAAACTACTTCACACAGGTTTGTAGCCAAGAGCTGGATGCATCGTCTACCGACAAGAAGCAGGAACTAAAGTGAGTAGAAACCCACAGACTCTGCAGGTGCACTCAGTTATACAGTCCAGAGAGCCTGGTCTCTTGAAGGGGGGCTGGAGGAAATTCAGAAGCTCTTTTCTAGGTAAGTCCCTACTGAGTTCTGTAGGGACTTACCTAGAAAAGAGATTGAGCCTGGTGGCCCATTGCAAACATACACAGGAACTATTTATGGCCCAAGGAGGAGTTCTGAGACAGAATATGAAAGCATATGTGGGCAGTGGGATCTTTTGAGATTAAAAGCAGTGGTTATGATTCTCACAATCAATTAGAATTAAGGAAAACCTAGAGTCATCTTCATTATATTTGTTATCACTTAGTACTCAATATACAAGGATATTAAATACTATAAACTTAAACAGTACCACTGAAAGATGTAGCCCCTGTTATAAGACAACTTACATTCTAGAGATATGGAAGAAAGGCCCAGGAGAATGTACTTGTACTGGTTAATGATAACAATAAAATAAAAGAATGGTAGGAACCATCATTAAAGGTCATCTCACGTAAAAGTTTAGTTTCTTTGAAAAAGATACAATAGGCATTTTTTGTACAATGACATATACGCAGATTTTGGACAGTAGAGCCTTAGTTTTGTTTGATAGATCAAAAAAGAAAGGTGTAGAGTGGTTTATAATATCAGCTTGAACAGTGATTCTGGATAATGAATGGGGTACTTGAGGCAATAAATCATATTTTAATGGGATTTGTAATGAAAATGCCATGGAAGGATAACAGTCTAAGGGTCTCTGTCATACTATGTAACTAACAGTAGTAATTGTCAGTGATTATTTCCATAGTCAATGCTCTAAAAAAGCATGACAGGCAGTAAGAAGTGTGCAATCCTGATATTATTCTTGGTAATAAGCCGATATCCAGTGCTGTGTACCTGACTGAGGGAAGGATGAGTGTATGAATATTTAGATAAGAAAGAGTAAATCATTCCATTTTCTAAGTCATCCTCTCCTGTATCTCTTTTCAGAAAGAAATATTTATGCTCTACTGCCTATCTAAATACCTAGTTGCTGTCTGTGGAGAAGGGGAGAGTGAACAATGTCTTGAAAATGGTCATCACATATATCATAGCAGTTGAGTTTGGATAAGAAGATTTCTTTCCTTTTTTCTTCTTCTAGATTTTTTTGTTTTTAACCACAGAAAATGTAATTGTTCTGACAGTTTTACAAGCACTGGGTTCTGCAAGTATCATCTCTAGCCCTGGATTTCATTTTATATTCACTGCAAGCCATTTCCACTTCATTTCACAATCATCAATATATGTATGGTGTCTTTTGAATCCATTGTGTTGCAATGCTGTGATATTTAAGAACTGCCACTGAATTGATGGGCTCTTGATGAGTCTCTAGCAGTAGCTCATTAGGTCAGTGAAGGTATTAAACAGATGAGATTTAGACTGAACCAAAGAGCCAAAGCATTACAAATCCCACTTGAAATAAACTTTCTAAGAAAGCATCATTTAACCTCTTTCTGAGTGTCATCACTGGAGAGGAAAGTTGTAGCTGATGATTCTGTCACAACTGACATTAAGGCAAACACTGAAGTGTTCAAAACTAAGCAAAAGATTTCAGGAAAAATGCAAACAACTTTGTATTAGTTACGAAACTACTTGTTAAATAATCCAAGTGAATTCTTACTTTACTCTTCATATCATTTAATAAGACTAGGTATTATGGGATGAGATAGTCCTAGCAGTCAAATTGCCAATGCATATATAAGCTGTAAACAACAGATTTTTCATAAAGCTTAAATATTCAGCTTGGTAATTTTAGTAATTGCATTGTTCACTCAAAGGAAAATGTCTATTAAATTGTCTTTCTGCATATGTTTGCCTTCCTTTTGTGCCATAGTGCTGCAATGAGAAATAGCAAAACACCCTAGTATTAGAATTAAGAATTTAATTTTCCTCACTATTTCTCTTTTTGTTATTTCTTAACATAGTCCAAATATTAATTTTAATGCTTTTTAACCAGAATCCTTTGAGGGCAAAGGGACATCTCTCATTTGCCAGCATTTAGTGATATATTTTGTTTGTTGTTAAATTATATTCCTTATCCTAAATGAACACTGTGGTGCCTTAAATATGATCAAATGGAAATATCCGATTTTATCTTATTATGAAACTGACATTTTCAACTTTTATTTTAAAAATTTAAGACTTATCCCAATTGCAGCTATAGATTTCAAAATCACAATCTCATAGAACAAATAGGACATGTATATAGCTTATTAGAATTAAAGCCAACAAGTATTTTCAGGAAAGTCCAAAGCACTCCCTTGTTCTAACGTCAGAAAGCTCCAAACTGGTTGAGGGGCTCAGGATAAGCTCACTGAGAACATTGAATTTCAGGCAGGAATTGGAAATTAATTTGATTTCAATGTACTATTCCCTATTTACTTCATTTCTTTTTTACTTAATAAGGTAAAAAATATTCAAACATCCTATCAAAATACACAAAACAGGAAAACAGTATTCACAAGTTTTATTTAACCCCCGTAGAACGATATACAGCACTCATTAAAATTGTGTACAGTGAGTCTATTTTCCACATGACAGTATCAGATGATGAAGAGATAATGCTCACAATTATTGGGAAACAGGGACTATCAAAGGAAAGGTATTATCTTTGCCTAAATATGAACCCTGTTGGCTGTCTTACTCATTTTCAAGAAACATCCTGCTAATCTTTTATTGATTCCATTATTCACAAAAGGAGAAATCTCTGACTAAAAGTGCACCTTATTGAAATGAGCCTGAAGTAGAAAGGTCTACATGGATAGCCTCAGCGAGGCATAGGCTAGCCAGTGGGATCTGTTGCAGTAACACTGACTCCCTTGTTTCTGCTTTCTGAGCTCACCACTCCTAAGTTACTGAAAACAGCATTGATTTCAGCAAATTTAACATGCCCTATAAACTTCCACAAGTTAGTTGTATGGTACAAACAAAAAATACACTAAAAAGTATATTTACCTCATTTCAGAATATCACATTTATTTTAAGTACAGTAACTCGGGGTTCCTGAGAACACAGAATCAGGAATCAGAGGATGGTACGGCATGCCTTATCTTCCCTACATTCTACCTGAGTCATCTCAATCCCATCATTTGTTCAGCACAAATGCATTTCACTTGCACGAGGTATTGTTCTAGGCACCAAAGCGATGGTATGGACCAAAGAAACAGAAAGTACCTCTTGGGGTTTGCATTCCAGTGGGAGAGCAAACATTAAACTAAGTGCTTAAGTGAATGTGCACATTGTACACAGTGCAGAAGGTAGGAAGTGCTACGGAGAAATATCAACTCTGGCAAGGTGACCAGACAGCCATGTCCCCAGAGAAGATCGCACTAACAGAGTCCCTGTGTGCCAAGTCTGAACAACACTCGTGAGAGTACTTCAGCCAAGTGGCACACTTTGGGATGTTCACAGAGCAGCAAAGAGGAGGGGGGTGGGGGTGGCTAGGACTGAGTGAGAGGGTGGGGTGGGAGGTATTAAGAGGTGGGGTCAGAGAGGAAGAAGAAACAGGTGTCACCTCCCACCTACCTTTTTATTTTGTTCTTTTCCATGTACAGTCTCACTAGTGTTACGTTCTTTCAGACTCTTTTTTTTACTTCTTTCATTGTTCTCCTTCCTGAGTACAAAGTTTAATTAATCTGTACTGACTATGAAAGAGTTTGAACTCATTCAGTATGAGGGGAGAACTGGTAATGAGATGTGAGGAACCACTGATTTATCCCACCTCTGCTAAAGCTTCCGGCTCTGGGTTGCTCCCTTTTCAGGAGCCCCTTGCAAATCCCTGTCTCCTAGGCCTTCCTAGGCCCTCACCTGGTTTGGCAATCCAAGAACAATGTGTTCTCCAATATGTGATGGTCCTGCAGATATGGAAGCTAACCAGACACTTAACCCAGGGAACAGAAAAGAGGCCTATTCTCTGGATAGTACACAGTTCAATGCAGGGCAAGCCCAGAGCAAAATGGATAAGGAATTAAAAGACCTCATGAGGTGGTAATCCTGCTCTCTGAAAAGGAGCCACTACTCATATCTGCAAATCTCTGCTCCCTGCTCAGGAGGAGCTCTAGTCCATCCACCTGTAGCTGGGCATTGAGCAGGAATGGTGACAGCAGCAGGAGCAATGGCTAATTCACCTGCCCTAAGTGCCATGAATTCTCTATGTAATAGAGAGGGACAGGAGATCTATAACTAATTTTTGATAAGGATAGAAATGCAAGTTTTATTTGTGTTCTATCATCACATTTGTATTACACAGAGCAACCCATATGCAGATTTGGTCATATGGCTTCTAACTTGCTTATCAAACTTGTTTATACTTGACCCAAATACACTTGGGTCAAGAATAGAGAAAATAGCCCTGTATAAATGCATTGACAAAAAACAGATTACAGATAATTAAAGATCTAAATGGTAAAAGGTGATGCATGGTCAAAATACATAAAAAGAAATAAAAATAGAAAGTATTATACAATAGAAGCTTGGGAAGCTTGCCTAAATAAGATTTAACCATATAAAAGTTTAAATTTATGATCACAAAAGGCTGTGTTAACAAAGTTAGAAAACAAATAACAGATTAGGAGAAAATATTTGCAATGGATTTAGTAGTAGAAGGATTGGGAATCAGAATAAATATGAAGAACTCCTACAAATCAAATTAACCATGAAAATGGTAGAGGGCAAGAAATATGAATAAATAGTAGAAACAAAAAAAGTGCAGACATGCTCAACTTCTAGTAATTAGGGAAATATAGCAAGATACAAATTTTCAGTCATCCTAACTAGCACAATTTAGAAGGTTTGATACTATTCAGTGTTGGCAACACTGTGGAGAAATGAACAATCACTTTTGGAAAGGTAAAATATACAAAGCTTTTGAGGGATAACTTAATATCATCTATCAAAATATGAAATGAGCATCTTCTCTTGTCCCCCACCTTCTCCCTGTTACCCTCAGGTAACTACTGAACTATTGACGGGGACTCAAATATACGGTGATAGAAAGAGAACTGACTCTGGGTGATGAACACATAACATAACACATAGACGATGCACTGTAGAATTGTACACCTGGAACCCATGTAATTTTTACTAATCAATATCACCCTATCTTCTTTGAACCAGTGAATAAATTTCCAGATATTTTTATCTAATGTAATGTTAGTAACAAGAGTCATGTGAAGGATGGTCTGTGCATGGTTGCTTCTAATGGTAATAAATGGAAATACCTAAATGTCCACCAACAGGTAAATAAATTACTGTATAACCAATACTCTGGAGACTGTGCAGAATCTTTTAAAAATTAGGGAAATCCCTTCATACCAGCAATTTTCAACTGGAAGCAATATTGCCCACCAGGGGTCATTTGATAAGGATTTGGGACATTTTTGGTTCCAACAACTGGCAGGGGGTGGAGTTCTACTGACTTCTCTTGAGCAGAGCCTAGGCATGCTGCTAAACATCCTGTAATGCACAGGGTACCTCCTCCAAATGAAGAATTATCAGGGCCCAAATGTCTATGGTGCTAAGACTGGAAATCCTTGACTTATACTAACATAGAAAGAACTCAAAGTAATCATATTAAATGAAAAAAAGCAAGCCAGATGATAAAATATATAGTGTTATCCCACTTTGGAAACACAAACTCAAAATTTTATAATCTACATATTATATCTGTATATAAATACTGTTTATTTATCTGGAAGAGTAGATATTAAAATATTAGGTATTTAGCTTCTGGGAAAAAGAGGCTGAATATAAACTGGACAGTAACTCTATGTTTTTTGTACAGTTTGAAATTTCCCCACCAATCACCTAGTAAGGTATTTGCATAATTAAAAAAATAAAATTAAAAATGCAGGAGCACATATTCCATTCATTCTAACAGGACTGAATTCAGTTCTCACTTTTTCTCCTGAGCTTTGGAACCTCTGACAAACCATTCCCTATTTTTGTGTTTTATAGTCTGAAAATTAATGATGGCGTTAACATTTGTTTCAATAATGGTTATGATTTCGAAGTACTTTGAATTCTCTAAAACACAATTGCTCTTATGGGCTGACTTCTGTCCTGCCCAAAATTCGTTTGGTGAAGTCCCAACTCCCAGTGCCTCAAAATACAACCATAGATAGAGATGAGGTCTTTAAAGAAGTAATTAATGTAACATGAGGCATTAAGGTAGGAAGCTGGAAGGCTAGTGTCCCTACAGACTCTGTTGTCACTAAGAGGGCTCAAAGGCAAGAAGCAAACAAGTCACTGTGATAGTTTTATTTCTCAACTGAGGAGATGAATAGAGTGAGTGAAAGCAAATCCATACCTCTAGGTGACAACTGTGCTGCACTCCTGATTGCTGCCACTGTGGAGCTACTAACAAGGATTTTTATGACAGATCCTCCTTCCATGCCCTGTGCTGCTTCTCTTCCAACCAATGACCTAACACAGCCGCTGACCGTACATCTGCACTGGCAGATGTCAAAGGCTTTGATGCCACAGCACACAACAAGCCCGGGAGAGCCATTATTGAGACGTGATTTTGACTCAAGACTACAGGGAATTAATCATCTATTTCTTTTCCTTTCTATTCCCCCATATATGAATGGTTCCTTCTTTCCAGGAGCCAAATGCCATTGGGAATTCTGAAAGGAAACCCCTCAAATCAGCCTTGCCAACCTGGGGTGACTATGATGGAATAAAAAGGCTGATGGCATGCTTAGACAGACAGAAGGCCTGAGACAGTTCCCAACATGTCATACCCAGGGCCTCCTCGGTGTGACACATTAGTAATCCAGAAGCTGCCTTTGTCTCAGAAGGAACAGCTGATGTAACTGACTGGAGCTCACCTGTAGAAGTAGCACCATGAGAGAAGTAACCCTGGGCAGGAGCAGAAGGACTAATTCTCCAGGTGGGGTTATACGGGCATTGTAGCCAAACCTCACATAGCCAGGGCATCAGAAAAGCACGGGAGGAGAAGGCAGACACGATCAGGAGCAGCCCAGTAACTTAGAGCCCACTGCACTATGGGTGCAGAGAGAACAATGGTAGGTACAAAGGTTGGGGACCACTGAGTTAGAGAAAAATGTCAAAGCTCCTTTTATTTCCTAAATGAGTCCCACCACATACACTTCTACTCTTCCCTCTTATATTTTAGACTTTTCAAAAATAAAGTATACATATGGAGGACCCTCTAGCAGCCTATTGAAAAGACCACTGTGTAAAATGATGGACGTGTGCTAGTTGGCAACAGCCCATGAATAAGATTTCTGGTGTGTGTGTGAGCCACCCCACCACCACAGTCTGGCATGGCACAGACAGAGGAGAAAAGACTTGGGCATCCACACTCAAAAGGGAGGCCCTGAACCTTAGCTTCTATATCATCACTGACAAATAGCAGTTTGTTTTCTGGGCTGCATTATCAGGGGAAGTGCAGACAATATAACCCTAACCCTAACCCTAACCCTAACCCTAGGTTACAAGAAAGATTTTTGTCCTTCCTTATTAAACCACATATTTTTAATACATCCTTCAATATTCCATGGGTAACTTGATTTGCATGCTCTTAGTTTCCTTTTGAATATATCATTATTGCTGTAAGTAGATGCAGATACTTAAATTAATTTTATTGTTAATGCCTCAAGGCATTTTTAGGAAAAGTGCATAAAGCTTTTAAAAATCCAATAAATTATGTAGAACCTTAATTTACTTTGTGTTATACCTCCAACTGAGGAAAGACATAAAAGTGCTCTTGAATTTAGATCTTGCTTTTATCACCAATTGAGTAAGTATTTGACTTACTACAATGGGCAGGACGTACTCTTGGAATATTATTTATGTGCTAACAATCCCTCATTAGTTGAATAAAGAATTGCATCTTGATAAAATGGTAAGACGATGCTTATAAACCATCTTATTAATCTGCAAATAATGATAACCTATAGGCATGTTATGTCAAGCTCACATCAATAGAAATGAAAATTTTTCTGGAATCATTTTACAAAAATTTTTATTCACCTATACTACCTTCAAGGCATAGAATCCTGAATGCAACTGTCAGCAAACAGGGAATTTTGTGTTAACAACTTCTCAGAAAGGTTAAATAAGATAAACAAGGATAGAGAATGATTAAATGCACACTATAGATTACAGAAAGATAATTGTCCATAGTTTAAAATTCAGCTTCTTCACTGTAACCCAAATAAGACGAAACCTCACTGGGCTTCCCTTCTATCCTCCCAAACATGCCCTCACCCCCAACCAACTTACCCTCTCACTCGCACACCTCGACAACAGGCTTTTCTATGACATTCCTCACACACAAACAAAACTCCAAACTCAACTTTCACCTAAGTGTCCATGTGGAGATAAAAAAGAGGGTTCTACTGTGTTCTGCCCAGCAAAATATCGGAAATGCTCTTCTTTAACATGCATCCCCACTTCCAATGCCTGGAACTCTTCTCTGTATCTGCAGCCCCCTCTCTGCTCCCAGAACTACCTTCCCCAATATCTCAATTCACTTTTTTTAAACAGGGTAATTTGATTCATCTTTAACTGCACCAGTTTGTATCCTAACCCATCATCCACCTCAGCAAAATAAAGGATACACCCAAAAGGGTCTATCCTTACTAGAACTTAAGAGGAGTATTAAAAGATAAACTAAGGTATTTTTAAGTTTATTTCACATTTATCAGTTAGAATTGGGCAGCAACAAACTGGAAGTGGTTCAGGGCACTCCTCTGACAGGAGCCAGGGGAAAGACATATAAAGTATGGAAGCAAAAAAGGATATTATTTGAACAGCTATAGCTTAAAGCCTAGTTGACTATTTGTCATTTGCTATCCTCAGAGTTGTGATTTTTGTAACCTTGAAATATTTACAGACTTAAATTTGGGCTGCTTAGGTTGGCCAGCTTGGCATTTGAGCCACCTCAGTTAAATGGCCTCTTTAATTTAACAAGATATTTTTTTTATTAATTTAACAAATGTTCTATTAGAGATACAGAAGCTAAGCTTCACTCACCTATTGTGAGGAAAACGGAGATGCTTGGGCTTCTGCACAGAGCTTCCTCAGAAAATGACGCAGCACTTGTTATGTAACCATGATTTGCACTTAGCCTAGTGTCAGCCATGTGTTCTTTATGCACCTTCGAGCTCACCCTTGGCAGCCTGCCACCTTTCTTTTCCTGCCTATAGGAGGGGATGGGACTCTCCAGGAGGGAGACTCATGGGCGCCATGTTTCTTGCCGCTTTGCTTCTGGAATAAAAGTTCTCAGCTGCCCACAGCTCCTTGGTTTTTCTTGAGTCTACTGGGTCTACTTGAATCCAGTGCAAACCTCCCTGGCCTATATTGTCTGCAGTACACCCACCAACCCATTTCACTCATTCACCTCTACAACATGCAACCATGTCCTGGGCTAAGCACTGAGCTCTTTCTTGCTGGGAATGAAAGTTGTGGGGAAAATGGAAGAGCTCAGTCTCTCTCGCTGAGCTTCCACTGGAACAACGCACACCTGTTATGTAACCATGACTTGCACTTTCCCAGGTGGCAGCCATTTTGTTGTTCATGTGCCTTTTGAGCTCACTTCTTGGTTATGAGCTATTGAGAGAGCACTCCCTACAACTTCTGGAATAAAGTCTATGTTTAAGTTGCCTGTGGCTCCTCAATTTTTCTTTGGTCTGCCTGGATCCACTGCAAATGGCCCTGGCCTCAGTCATTTGCAATGCAAGGGTGATAAGGTATGTAGAAGTGAGAAGGCAGAAACTACCCCAGTTAGGAAGCCCTTTACAGCTATTTCTACTTGGGTCAAGGTCTTGTAGATTTGCTCTCACTTGGGGCACAAACACCTTGCTTGCTCAGCAGGGTAGGAGGTTCACACATGCCCTTAAATCAAGAAGATATCTTGATAGAAGAAAAATACCTGAGAAGGAGGGAAAACATCCTACTTCTCAGGGTCATTTTTAATGAGCTCAGACAACCTTGGGAGCAAGCATGGGGTATGGGAAACACACCAACTGGGAAAATGATAGATACCAGCAAGGAAATGGGGAGGAGCTGTTTTTTTTTTCCCCCTCTCTTGGGACGGTCTACTCCATAATCGTTGGAATGTCTCCATTTTGTTAAAAACTTCTTACTATTCTATGCTTGCACAATCTGTCTCTCAACTGAATTCTTTACCTCAAGAAGACAAGGATGGAGGTACAATCGTCTCACCTGGTATCACTGGGAAACTGGAGGAAATGACTCAGCACTTTGCTAATTTGGCTCCTGGTTCCTGAAAAGAATTAGTCATCTAATTCTTTTCATCTGCATACCTTGTGCACACTTGACACTAATTATACTTCCCACAGATATCTAGTGGAATGATCACTTCTTTATATTAATATTTTCAATACAATTCAAAAGTAACTTTTGATCTCTATTACAAATGGCATAATTTGTCGTTTTCAACATGATCTTCCCTAACTGCATTTCTTTGGTGTTGTCTTCTTCCCTAACGCCCTGCAAAATTCTGATGAGAAGTGTTTATTATCTGAAAATTTTTTCTCACTTCTGCATAATCTCCACTTTAAGACTTTGTTTTTCTTTTCTGCTGTATTACACCACTTATCCACACAAGCCATGTCGGCGGATGGATTTTTACTCACTCTTGCTTTTGTAGAATTTTCAAGTTCATTCATACAGAAGAAAATGTTATTCTCCATGATCAGTTAAAATCTCTTATGAAATATTCTATTTACCAGCATTAAATAATCCCCAGGAATAATCAGTAGGGGTTTTCTCTTGAGCTGTCTTGTTCACTTCTTCCTGGGATACTGAGGCCATAGGAGTAATCAATATTCTTTGGGTGAGTCAAAGGGGAGCCTCTCCCCTAGAAGTCTAAGTCAATCATCCCAAATAGCCAGGTTTGCCTCAATCTGGCACAAAGCAAATATACACAGATGAACTGAAACTATGCAAGTAAGTATTGACACTGATTCACCCCAAATATAAAATGATTGAGAGAGCTGCTAGGGTAATTATTTTCTAGTTACTGCTCTAAAACTAATAGGCATTGATGAGAGATTCTCATAGCTGAGTGTTTATGCCTCCAGAAGCACTAACATTTTCAGAAGAATTCTTATCCATTTTAAAGTTTATTATTGACTTATGCTAGGATTCACAGCAGCTGTGGACCCTTGAGCTCTTTGGAACCCTACTCTTAGAAACTCTTTAAAAGCTGAATATCCTATACTGTAGGACCCAAACAAAAGCTGGCTACTGACAGAAGTTCATTCAAAGTTTTAGTTATTGAAGCCCTATCCTGGAGACAATCTAAATTAATTGTGTCTCTAAATTAGGCTAACCAGATGTCCCATTTTAAACGTACAGAAAAGAACAGTACTGTCCCATTTCAAACAGTATATATGATCAACTTACTGATACTTTGAATTTAGCCCAATGAGACTAGGCTGACCGTATATATCATTTAAAACAGGACAGTACCATTGTTTTCTGTCCCCTTTAAAACGGTACATCTGGTTAGCCTACTCCAAATACTACTCCATTTCTTCTACTCCCATTTTTTTTCCACTGCCTAGTCTTCCATTAACAATCTTCAATCATTCAACATTCAGAATTTTTATAAAGTACTTAAAATTTTATATAACTCTCAGAATCAAATGATTTTTTGAATGTACATGCTTTCGAAATGCCTTTGAACTATTTTATTTACAAACATAGCTCAAATAGAAGCTTTTATAGCTATAGAGGAATTTCAGTAGTTCCTGGTTGCATGACCTTTAGCTCTTATATGATAAAGCCATACAGTTTCCCTATCATAAAGCCTTCCTGCCAAAACAGTATGATCTTAATTCTCCCCTCACACACCCAGAATAAAATCCTCAAGTATTAAAGGAACATTCAGTTTACATAGATACAAATACGTGCTTAAACAGAATACAGTAGCATAAGATACAGGATTTGTGGTGAAGTTTGAGACTGACTTGGAGGTGAATACAGTTTTTTGTCCCAAATCCTTCTAGTAAGTGTCAATGTCATTTTTACTGTAGAAGGGTCATTAAAGTGTACTGTCGCTAGTCTTGATGGGCAAACATGTCAGAACAGGAGGAACACATTTAACTCATCAAGTCAGTTCTTTTCCTCTAAAGTCTAAAGAGAGCACTTTCATAAAAAAAAAAAAATGTATTCCAAACTTTTGTTTTTTTTCCAGGGGCAAGGACACCTAGCTTAAAGAGAAGTAAGAATGTTACCCATGCCAATTTGTATATATTCAAGTTTCTACAACTAAACAGAATCCTGATAGAACTTGAAGAAATAAAGTAGTGAATATTAAATAAAATCTTCTGAATTGTTTTTATTGTTGTACATTTTTGTTAATAATGTGTACTTGAGTGAGTTTAATTTATAGTATTTGCTAATTTTTGCACAATTTGTAAGATGAGGTAGATATTTGCAGGCTTGTAGAACACATCGTTCTCATCTGTCTTCAGCACAAAATAGCAGATGCAATCACAGCAAACAGCCCAGGATGGAAAAGAGAAACAGGGACATAACAGGAAACATCTCTTCTTTCTCACTTCTTTAGATTACATTGCAATGTTTCATCTTTACTTTCATAGCATTTATTGCTTAATTACAGAAGCACTATCATCTAAACCTCCTCAAAAGGAATGGCAGCACAGACCCTGAACTCACCTCCTGCCGTGGATACACAGAATATGAACCTGCATATAGAGCAATTCCTCCTGAAGAAAAACTGAGGGCTGGTTAAACAGCTTCTGCACAACCACAATAGAGGGACCACAAAGAAAAGGGTAGAAGGGATTGACACAGTAACGACAGGGCCTGGGACACAATAAAGACGGAAATCGAACTCCAGTGCAGTGACCTACAGCAGGAAGAAATATCACTGAGGAGCCTGCCATGGGACACAGCAGTTTGAAGGGCACCCAGACAGTACATGAAGAAAATCCATTCATCAACCCGAAAGCATCTGCCAAATGGGCAGGAAACTGCTAGAAGTCTCTCTGGGATCAGAGGTACCAGTGTGTGCCATTTTCACCATTCTCCCTTTACTTAGATAGCATGGGCAGGAGCGCAGCTCAGGCACTCCAGCTGGCCTTGCAAGGCTGCCCCGGCGCACCCTGGGGCCCCCACCCACAGCATCTTCAGCCATCCCCCAAAGGTGGTGTTGGCACAGAACACTCAGGAACCCCAGGCTGTGCCCAATCCAGCCCAGGCAAAGAGTCTCAAACAAAATGAACCCAAAGAGATCCATACCAAGAACACATTATAATTACAATGGCAAAAGTGAAAGATAAGAGAGTTTTAAAGAAATAAGAGAAAAACAAGTAGTCATGTACAAGGGAAGTCCCTAATACCATAAGCTGATTTTGTTGAGGAAACTTTCCAGGCCAGAAGGGAATGGCAAGATACATTTAAAGTGCCTAAAGAAAATACCTTACAACTAATAATATTCTAATCCAGCAAGTTAATCATTCACAATTAAAGGGGAAAAATAGTTTTCTAGGGAAGCAAAAGCTAATGGAATTTATCACTATTAATCCAGCCTTGCAAGAAATATTAAAGGTTTGTCTTTAAGCCTTAAAAAAGGCCATAACTAGATAATACAAAGGGTGCCAAAAACGTGTATACATATTTTAAGAAAGGAAAAAACTATTAAAATTGTAATACTCAACATATACCAAGATGAATGCAAGTCATGTTTCACTTTTGCAATTACAAGACGTGCTCAAAGTGGTTACCATCCGTGTCCAGGCATTTCTGATCATGTCAAACTACTGCTTGAGCACTTTGACTAAAGTGTCCGCTTGTCACTGCCCATGCCATTTCAATTTCTTCCCTAAGTACCACCAGTGTAGCCATTTTTCTACAGCACACCATGTGCTTTAAGGTCCCCCATAGGTAGAGTCAAGGGGTGTTAAGTCAGGAGAACATGGGGGAAACTCAAATAACGTTCCTGAATTTCAAATACCATTTCAAAATGGTCTTACACTCCTCAACCGACAACCTTGCTTCCACCATATTCTTTGACTGTCCTGTCTCATGGTGACACTAGCATTCATTTATGATTATTGCCATCTTTTGAGTGAACGTCATACTATACCATTGCTACTATAATTCAATTAGACTTCAAAAAATAATACATAGATAACATCTCTTAAAATGTGCATACAGTTTTTTGGCACCTTGGTATATGACACAAAAAGAAATTTCACTGGTAAAGGCAAATTATAGTAAAGACAGTTGATCATCAAATTAAAAAACTAGTATGAAGTTAAAAGACAAAATCAATTAAATCAACTGATACTATATAAAGTACTTAGGGGGTACAAAAAATAAAAATATGTAAAATATGACATCAAAACTATAAAACATGGGTGGAGTCAAACGTAATGCTTCTAGAATGTGTTCAAACTTAAGTGACTATCTGCTGAAAAGAGAGAGATGTCAATATACAGTAGACTCTCAATGAACCGGCACCCATGGGCATTGGTAGAAGCCGGATAAATATAAGTAGACTCTCCGTTCACCGAAACTAAAAAGAACCAGCAAACAAATTCATTATATTTGCATATTTAATTTCTTCCAATACACAATTTACATGCATTCACATTGTTGGCCTATGACTTCAACTTACTATTTGTCTAGGCAATCAGTCCTTGATAGTGAAATTTTCAGAGTTGCCCACAATAATCTCATTGTGCTCCTGTGAGGACTGATTGTGATAAAGACCTCAAATTGCTTAGTACTTTGCCTTATGTTCACTCATCTGTTGTTTTTACAAACCAAAATTCTATTTTATATACATCTGATTTTTCTGCTTGTTGTTGCTGTTGTGTTTTCTTATACTAGGAAAAATGTCCTGTGCTTTTAAAACATCTCTAAAATTATTTTTAAAGTCTACTTTATAGTCCATTAATGGAAAGGTCAGTTTTTCTAACGATATACAGGTCCAGCAGAAGTAATGCCCAAACCTGAGTTATGATTTTATTACAAAATCATAACCCTACATGCTTATGATTACACAAATAACATCCCTTTTACATGAGCTGGTAATCTATATGAAATCTTTTATTACAAAATCATAAGCATGTAAGGTTATGATTTTGTAATAAAATCATAACTCAAGTCTGGGTGTTACTCCTACTGGACCTTGTATTTATTGTTGAAGGCTTTGGTAGTTAAATATTATTCCTATAAATAATATTGCAGTAAACATTTAAATTACTCTTTACCTGAAAATGTATTGCTCTATCTCCAGTTATTTTCTTTCAATTTAACTTCCAAGATTTTCTAAAAATCACACAATGCCAAAGAAAACCCAAATGCAAAGGCATGTAATATATTCTTTGGAAGGCTATGCAAATTGCTTTCTATGACCTCAGTAAATTTCTAATTAAAAAAAATAACTGTCTAAAATTTATTTTCATTTTGTGAAATAAAAACATGCTCAATTTAATAAGATTTTTGTTCAAGCAAGATAATAACTGTATACAACACTAATTTAAACTAGAATATACTTTAGGCAGCAACTAGTATTTCTCTCAAATCATAGAGAATGAGATCTTTTGTCAAGTTATTCAGACAAAAGGTCAGGTGAATGTAGCCTTCCTCTTAAGACTAAATGTTTATTTTCTTGTGCCATTTATGATATTGTACTAGTTAACAGTAGATTAAAAACTAAGCTTTAAAAGTCCACAGACACAACCCTGTATCAGCAAGCAGGTTCCAGAATAACTATGCTTCTACTTACTCATAGATCCTCTTGTTGATCGAAATCCAGATATAACAAAAATTTATTATCCTATTCCCATCTGACACTTCAGTCACAGCCCAGCCTAAGAAGGGAAGAAAAAAAACTAATTTGTAGGCATTACTTAGAAAGAAATGTTTTACTTGTCAGAATTTATGTATTCTTTGAATAACACCAAAGTTCATAATGAATCTATGAAAATAATCATTAAGCACTTACCCAAAAGAATATATCATATGTAACCTAAAGAATACTAATTTAATATAAGTGCCTGTGAATAGTTTTACAAAAGAAGCCTATTAAGAAGAAAGAAAAATTGAAACAGTGAAGAGAAAGGTAATAATGCTGATTTTATTTTTTTGGTCAAGCTGTACTAAAATACCATAATAATGGTCTATGGTGACTCTCAGAAAACAACTAAATAAAATCTATGTGTAAAAGTGCCTTATTGTCTTCCAAGCTACATGAAGACTAAGGCACCTCTACTAACCTTGAAGAGGTTTTAAATTTGGTCATAAATAAGTACTTGATAGAATTTTCTATTCAACTACATTATACTTAACAAAATGACAAAATGGGATAGCCTACTCAAAAAATTATATTAAAATATTTTAATTTTCCATCAAATATTTATTGAGAACTTACTATGTATGCCTGGCAATATGCTTGATATTAAGGTCATACAGAGTCTAAAATATACTGTGAAGGTAAGTTATTTCACTATTATTCTAATAATAAATTCAAGCATTGTAGCTTAGAAAGATACAGCTGTCACATCAATCAGTTGTAGATTAAAGTACTTCAGAAGACTTTAAAATAAACATTCCTCAATAACTTACTAGGAAATCTATTCAGATAATGGCCTTGATGATCAAAGTCATATTTTGGAACATCTCAACTCATAACACCATTGTCCACCAGAGAGAAAACTTCCAAATATTCCAAGTTTTCTTCCATGATTAGAATCAAGGAGAGTTTAAAGGAGATACATATAAAACCAAACAAAATGAGACTCGGTTCCATTAAAAAAAAATATTAACTAACTTATCTGAAGTAAGCTGTAATTTGGGAGGGCAGAATTTGGGTTTATTCATAGAATACAAAGCAAATAAGGATTTCTGAGTGCCTGGCTTGTGGTCACACATCACCGGAGTACAGCAGATAACAAAGATGTGGTCCTTACTCTTAATACGTGTTTTATCTATTAAGAAGTTGCAGAAGTTTTGAAAAAGGGCAAAATATTTGGAAAAATACCTTTAAAAGGTTCATTTAATCTTAAAGGATGGACAATATTTATTATAGAAAGGTGAAAAAGAAAAGTTGAAGACGATCAGGTAAGAGAAATGGCAAGGATAAATACTTCGGGGTGATGATGAACAAGGCAAATTCGGAGGAGGTGGGGGTGTGATGAGAGGATTGATCTGACTTGATGAAGGTGTGAGGGGTGGAGGCCAACGTGCTAAATTCCACGAAGGGAGGGACAGACATCCTCACTAGAAGAGGCAAAAAAGGCAGAAGCGGGTAGGTGAGGATTCATAGGGTACCTGAATGCATATACAGGGGTCTGGATATACATGTAAACTGAAACTTAATGGTCTTACTTCACAGGTTAATATGTAAATAATGAGACCCTCACCAGTTGTTCTGAAGGACAATCTTCAAGCTTGTACTTCCATTCCATATTTTTTCCAGAAATATGTGTTGAGCCACCTAAATTGTTGTTAAATATCTACATGGGCAGGCTTATCCTAACTTTCCTCCAGGCAACCAACCATACCAGTATCCTGATATGCCCACAAATTTTCTGAAACACTTACTGGTATCTAAGATGAACAGTTTGTACCTCTTATCTCTGGAAACAAAGTTTACATGTGACACTCAGGACTGGAAGGTGCCACAACTCCTATAAAAGGACTATTGTTTCTGTCTGAGGGCCTGCTCACTGTGCCTACTGCTAAAATGTGAGGCTTCAGAAATCCAGACTTCACAATGATTATCCTCTTTTCATCACTCTGCCCCTCACCTGCACCAATATGACTTCCACATGCAGTGAGGAGATGGCCACCCTCCCATCGCAGTGCTACATACAAACAAGGGTGTCCCGAACAGACAGGAGTTTTTAGGGTCACTGGAACAAGCACTTAGATTCAAGCCTGACAGTCACATGACTGCACTGAGACAGATTTCACTGTCAATTCACACACTTCAACCCATCTTGCACCTCTGCCTGCTGGACAAGGCATAGAGGCAGTACACTCCCCAACTATCATTTATGCCAATACTGTGACTTCAGAATACTGTTGACCTCTCGTAACCCAGAATCACTCATATCTACCCCCAGCATATCAATAATGTTTAAGCTCAGAGATATTTCACATCTCCTCTCCACTTCATAACCATCAAAGGAAACTAGCTCCCCATGTAAATTTACCCACTTTCCCAAATGCCCTTCAGTTGCCATAACTCAATGATTCCATGAAAAAATTTAAATTCCACTTCACCAGATGCTAGTTATAGAAAGAGATACATATTTCAATAGGTAGCTGGAGACCAAGAAAGCAAGAGAAAACAGAGACAGATACAGAGACAACTGAAGTCTTATAATTATTAATTTGATTCTTTTCCATCATGTTAACTGTGCTTCAACAAATACAATTTAAGGCTAAATGCAAGTACTTCAGTGACTATAAAAAGTTTACAATCGATTGGAGCAATAACATGTTACAAAAAACATTTATTGTAGCTTCATAAAAAAAACTAAACTGGCATATCAAATGTTCTCAAATAGATGTTTGAATAGATCTGACATTATTTTTAAGGTAAATTATTCCTTGGCTTTAATATATAAATATTTTCAATTATGATAAAGAATTATGAAATATTAAGTACTTGTTTGCTAATCTTCTGAGGACAGTGACAAATTAAGAAATATGATGCCAGGGTGTTTTCCTGGATTAAAACAAAAATTAAAAAAAGTAATTCAAAGAAAAATTGGCAAATCTTAATGTTTTAAACAATCATAATACTTTCTCCTCAAAATCCAAAATGATGATAAAAATGGTACATTCAATTGGCAATTTAGGTGAGTATAACAGTTTAGAAGTCACTAAAGACTTCACCTATTCTATGACATCTAGAGAGTTAAACTTAATGTTAAAATAATTAATATTGAAAAGGGACAGGACCAGTATAAATTGAATACAGCTGTGGGAGAGTTCCAACAGTTTTCAGTTTCTGAGAACACATTAGGCTACTTCATAGAACATCCTCGTGTAGTGTTTGCTTTTTGATACCAAACAAGATAGCCTGATTGATTTAGTAACTCACAGGTATTCATTCCTTCAACAAATATTTACTGAAGGATTACCATATCAGACACTGGGAGAGAGGATGTTCCCTCATCACTTAATTGAAATTCAACAAGTATTTTCATGATATAATGGGGATGAAAAGAGTTAATATTTGTATAGTGCTTAACACAGTGTGGGGCACACAGTAAGTGCTATGCAAATATTTGTTAAATAAATCATGTTGAAGAGTCAGTTGTAATATGATCTTTGTATAAAAGTTTGGTTGTTCCATTTCTTCTCTTTCAAAGGTTTCTACAGCTTAAGAAATAATGGTGGAGTCCTGAAATACCAGCCAGGAAGGTGAACACAGGCCACAACAATGGTGACATGTAAAAATCACCTGATGGTGAATTTCTCTGAAAAATAAAAATTCTGTAGGACTGGCATAGTAAGTTTACATTGTCTTTAAACATTTATTCAGCAAATACTTCTGAAACACTGTACATAAGGGTTTGATCTAACTGACTTACATATAATAACTCATTTAATTCTCAGAGTAACATTACTGTGGGGCAGAAAGAAACTGTCTTCTACCCCTCAGGATTCTTTCCTCTACATAAGACAGATTAACAAGAGGAATAACCAAATTTAATTACATGTATATGTATGGATACCCCACATATGAGAATCAGAGACCTCACAAACATGACAGGTTCAGAGACAGAAAGGGAAAATGAGGTATACGAGGGCTGTCCAGAAATTATCCAGCCATGTACTATGAAAAACAGAGGCATTTATGGCTGGATTATTTCTGGGCAGCCCTTGTATATGACAGTCTGAGCTAAGGATGAAGTAAGGCATCTTGGAGCTTCAGAGGTGAGGAAGGTAATTTGCAGAATGATAAAAAGGGCAAATATTCAGTAATTAAAAGTTTGCCCTGCCATATAGCTAGGTCATTAAAAATTTTATTTCTGGTCATTTATTTTGCTTTTTAGATTCCACATATAAGCAAAATCATACAGTATTTGTCTTTCTCTGTTTAGATTTATTTCACTTAGCATAATACCCTCTAGGTCTATCCATGCTGTCACCAATGGTAAGATTTTGTTCTTCTTTATGGCTGAGTAATATTCCATCCTGGGTATGTACCACAGGTTCTTTATCCAGTCATCTATTGCTGGGCACTTAGGTTGCTTCCATATCTTGGCTACTGTAAAAATGCTGCAATGAACATACGGATGAGTATGTCTCTTCAAAGTAGTGTTTTGGATTTCTTCAGATAAATACCCAGAAGTGGAACTCCTGGGTCACATGGTAGTTCCATTTTTAATTTTTGAAGGAACCTCCATACTGTTTTCCATGGTGGCTACACAAATTTACAATCTCAATCAACAGTACTCACGAGGATTCCCTTTTCTCCACAAACAAAACTGAAGCAAACTCAGATACAGAGAACAAACTGATGGTTGCCAGATGAAAAGTATTGGGGGATGAATGATAAAGGTGACTGGATCAAGAAATACAAATTGCCAGTTATAAAAAGTCACAGAGATTTAATGTACAACATAAGGGCTATGAGGGCTGTGCAGAAAAAATCCAGTCATAAATGCCTCCATTTTTCATATTACACAGTTGAATACTTTCCAGACAGGCCCATATAGTCAATAATAACTATGTACTGTGTTAGATGGGTGCTAGATTTACTGGGGTGATCACTTCATAAGTTATATAAATGTATAATCACTATGTTGTTCACTTAAAACTAATATAAATTGTACATCAACTGTAATTGCTATTTTTTTAAATTTTATGTTATTTCTGATGATAACTCTTATGGTCAAGGCCCCTAATTTAAATTCTTTAAGGGAGAAGTAAGAGCTTCTCCTGAGCCTTCAGGGTCTCAATTGCCTTCATTTCAAAATAATTCACATGCCAAAGTAGCACATCTTGCGGCGGCCTATTCTGAACCCCTTTAATATTCCACTTTACAGATGAGGAACTTGAGGCACAGAGAAGCTGAGCACCTTGCCAAGGTCATACATGTAGCAAGAGGCAGAGCCTAGATCTATACCAAGGCAGTCTGGCACGAGAATCCAAGTACTTAAACACTAAGTTAAAATGTGAGCATATATAGGGGCCAGCATTATAAGGATCCTCACAGGCTCGTGTCCGAGTCAGAAATGTGTGTATCAGTTTACTTATCATCTACCTCCACAACAGGAGAGGAAATAAGCACAGATCTTACCTTACAAAAAGACAGTAAAAGGACACTTTGAAATGCCTGAAGCCAGAGACATCCAATCTTTTGCCTCCCTGGGTCATACTGGAAGAAGAAGAATTGTCTTAGGCCACATATAAAATATACTAATACTAACAATAGCTGATGAGCTAAAAAAAAGGTCACAAAAGTTTTTCATAATGTTTTAAGAAAGTTTATAAATTTGCGTTGGGCCTCACGCAAAGCCGTCCTGGGCTGCATGCGGCCTGTGGGCCACAGGTTGGACGAGCTTGCCTTAAACCATACAAAAAGTCAAAAAGAGGAACTGAGGTGACAAATGAGAGTCTAAGGCTGAAATGAGTCTTAAATTTCCCATGATCATAACTAATCATTTTTGGTATTCAAGTGTATTTTGCAAAAAGAGTTGGAACCCATCGAGTATTGGCAAAGAAAAGAAAACGTATAACTGTACCTTCCTCAGATGAACAGAGGATATTCCAAACTCTGTGCTCTGGTCCTAGTCCCCTGCCCTCATTCCACTACGAGTAAGTATATGTAAGCAAACTACGGATCACAAAAGGTAATAACTACCAACAACACCAACACGACTTTTTCATAATAAATAAACTGCAACAATAGTAGTAAAATACTTTTGAAAACTGCCTTCCACTTAGAAATCCTGCCTAAGAAAGTACATTAAAGGAAGACTTTTTCCACATACCCCAAAATGAAGATAAATGCTAAAGTGTAATAAATGAATCCCCTTTTCCTGAAGACTAAGCAAACATTTTGGCAACTTATTAAGAAGCATTAAAGCTGAAACTGCCAATAATTTGTCTGTCTCAAGAAAGACCCATCCCAGTACCTTCTGAGAACATGGCCAAGTTTCTTTCTCTATTATTCTCACAGTGTAGCTCTGACTGGTGAAGTAAGAGTTCAAAAGAGCGCAGAGGCTTTCTAAATGTTTGCAACCACAGATCCTGCCATTACTGATTCTCTTTTAGTGGAGCACGTTTTAGGTCACTGAAGCTGGGGTATCAGTTCCTGGGTTGATGAAGCTTTAGTAAACAGAGAGACTTCAATATGCTTTCTGCCCAACATTTTCAAAACAGTCCCCCGGGCTTCCCAGGCCTGACGCCTGAACCTCCCACAACGGCTCAGCCAAACCACTCTATCAATCATGGTTATTTGGTGCCCCCCTCTGGCCTGACTGCAGCAGTTTAATTTCACTCATCTAAAAAACTGGAAAGAATTCCTAAGCAAAAATCTAGGGTGGAATCACAAAATCTGCCTGTGAGAGAAATCTCGTTGTGTCTGCACTTAAAATTATTCCAATTCTCCAAGGCAAAGGAAAATTTGTTGGGCCTGACAGCATGCTTTTAAAGTCATAATGTACTTAAAGTGATATAATTTTGCTTTATGGATTTTTAAATATCCCCCAAGGAGATTAGAGAACCATCAGTTCTCCACAGTTAAGATAACTAGGCTACCTGGGCTCTGCTCAGAATAGTAAGGTGATTTACTTAAGAAAAATTATTCTGTAAAATTCAGACAGGCTTGGAACACTGTGCAATAAAAATCTGTATCAAAAACTCAGGTTAAATAATATTACTTATTAAGGTCATACAACTCCTATCATTTCAAGTTATTCACTAGCCTTCACCAGGTCCCTGGGGGGTCTTGACTAAAGAGACACAAGTTGTTTCTAGTTACAGAAAGCTTCCAGCAATTCAAAGTGACTTTCTTCTCTATACCCAAGGCCTCCTGCACTGCAGCCACTCCCTTTGGGGGTGACCATATTCCTTTTGTTAGGTTCACATGGCCTGATCTCTTTTGGGGACAGTGCACATATTAGTTTCCAGGTTATGTCATTAAGGAGCTGGACAGGGGGACAGGGACTCATGCTCACATTACCAAGAGAGATGAGTCAGGGCAAGTGCTAGAGATAAGGATAAGACATGGGCTCCCTGGGGTTTCCAGAGCAGTGGTAAGCGGGGTCAGATCCTGACAGGGCAGAATGACAGGAAGTCAAACTATAAAAGCAAAAGGGTGAAGAGGCAAGGAGGCTCCTTGTGACTGATAGGAAGATGACTGTAAAACAACTCTTTGTATAGGGTTTTGGGTGTGAGAACCAATTCCTGACGTAGCAGGTATGAAGTAGACTTGTGACACCAGCGATTACGGGCATCCCTAATTCTTCCTGCCTTGCCCTTCATTCAGAGTTCTGAAATTCAGGGACTTTCTGGATTACAACATACAACTGATTCTTTTTTTTCCCTAAGTGGTAAAAAATAAAACTGAAAAAGTCTCTGAGGAAAAAGGATCAATTAAAATTCAGCCTTGAGATAAGGAGCAAATCAAGGGCAAGGTCAAAAGACCTTTCCTGAAAACCTCTAAAGCAATTAGGTTTGTACTTATTAAGTATTCTCATTTGGAAAAACTGGTCAAGGAACCAAGTAATAAAATTAATCACAATGAGGTCTCGCTTTAATGCTAAATCCTATGGAAACCAATTATTAAGTCCTTCAAGAAAAGATTGGATGGGCAGGAGGCTATATATGCACCATGCACTAAACATTATGAATATCATAGTTTATAAGCCGAAGGTGGTTCTATTAAAAACAGTTTTATTTTCCCTTAATATCATCTGTAAGGCAATGCAGGCATACCTCATTTTATTGTGCTTCACTTTATTGGGCTTTGCAGATTCTGCATTTTTTTTTCACCAATTAAAGGCAAGACCCTCCAACAGCACAATTATCATGATTTGCTGAAGGCTCAGATGATAGCATTTTTTTAGCAATAAAATATTTTTAATTAAGGTACATACATTATTTTGTTTACATAATGCTATTGTACACTTAATAACAGTAGTATAGAGTAATCATAACTTCTATATGCACTGGGAAACCAAAAAAATTTCATCTGACTCATTTTATTACAATACTCACTTTATTATGGTGGTCTCGCACCCAACTCACAGCATCTCCAAGTACACATGCCTGTACCTGGTAAAATCATCTAAGTAAATAGTGACGTAGTAATTCCCAGTGGTAAACAGAGGTGACATTTCCTCACTACAAAAATATTTTCTTTGGCAGATGAGATTAACTGAATCAGTAATCTACTGACACTGAAATCACACAACTGAATTCCCTATCATAGCATTTAGCACATTGTTAGAGTTGTTTGTTAATATCTTTACTTACTTTCCTAGATGATAGAATATTTGCCCTTTACTCCCCAGTGGCTTTCTCGGGGTTTGGGATATAATAAACCCTCGATAATATTTTCTGGGCTTCAACTGAAAGGCTCTGTTAAAGCTATTGTGCTCACTGATATGATAAAGAAATAGCAGATTGAAAAGCACAAGTTCTGATCTTTCATGCTAAGTAATTTTTTTAATGAATGAGGGTCTGATCTGAAAAATATTTTGTTATTATACATCACACATTTTGGTGCCATCTCAGAAAAAGGCAGGAATTCTGACTATAAGTGTCCTATCAATGATCCTATTTTAGAGCCCCCCAAGAGGAATAAAAGTAATTATTTTACATTTGTTAAATTAAAAAAAATATAAAGCTATTTAAACAGAATACTCAGAGAGAGAAAAAATACTGTGAGCCTCAATCTTAGATTTTAATAAGGATTTCAAAACAGTTTTCCAATACTTCTATGTCTCCTCTGAAAAATATGAGATGAATATATGTGTTAAAAAATTTGGGACATCTTTAAAACAGTGTTCCCATTTAATCAGGCAATTGGTTAGTGTTTGTCTGGTTGCCACCTGCACAGTCTAGCACAGCAAGACAGACAAGCCAACAGGCAGATTGAAAAAGAATGCTTTAGTTCTATCCTATTCAGTGATCCTCTTCCGACATTATATCAATACTGAAGCAGGTGATAATGAGTCAGATAGTTTCATGTTATTTATCTCCTGCCATCCTTTTTACCCAGAAAGTAACATAACTCACCTATCTTACGTGCAAAGAGGAGACTCACAGCATTGAATCACGAGTAGGTCTGGGACTAGACTCAGCTACGCCTCTTGCAGCAGGCCTATCACATTCAATTGGCACACTCTTTCCACAGGACCCACAGCCCCCCAGGGCATAGACCAGGAATTCCAATAGCATTCTCCTAGCGAAGGCATATGCCTAAGGCAGATAGCCTTAGGAGTGATAACAACTATAAAATCATGTTTGATTTTATTCGATTTTTTGGCTTCCTGTCTTACGATGCTTGTACCAAATCAACAATTGCCTTTTGTAGGGGAAATAGATGTCTGCAAGATTGATGACTTCCTTATTTCACTGCCCTCCCTCTGCTGAAATTAATAAGAAAAAAAAATGCTAAGTCATTAAAATTCTTCATGCAAGCACAGTTTCTCCCTGCTCTCTACTTCACAGACTTTATTGCCTACAAATGATTGTGGACTTGTACAATTCCAATCTAACTTTCTCAGGAGCCAATGATCCTCTCTATGGCATGGAAACTTCCCTCTCTCTTTAGACATTTTACCGTTCGGAGGATGCAACAAATCTCATTTGGGAGCAGCACACCATCACCCACATATTAACTTGTCACCCTGAGTAATAAAGTTCACAAACTCCATTGCATTTTTTTTTCACTATGTTGCCTGACAATATAAAAAGGTGTCACATTCCTTTGATTTGTAGCTGTGTATTTGTGAAATAGTTTCTCCGCAAACAATCTGATGAAGTCAAGGAAGCAGGATGACTTTTTCTTCTAATGCCCAGTAAATATTCATGTGCATAAACATAGAAGTGTCCAATGAGGTACAATCCTGGTAATTGCACAAATAGGAAACAGTCAAAGCATGTTTGTTCTGAGTAGAGTACAAATTTCTAGACTCAATTGCTTGTGTAAAAAAAACAGTGACTCCAAGTTTCCAGACCTTTGAATTACTAAGGTATCAAAAAATGCCATATTAGTCATATATAATTGAAAAATGGTTATCTGCTCTTCCACAGCTTTCCTTAATTTAGGCATCTTTATAATATGCAAAATATACTTATGCCTGACCCACTTTAACAGCCTGTTTTCCAATAAACATATTTGTGTTTCATTTTGACAGACTTTCTCCAACAGCCATTCATTCTTTTGCCACCATTGGGGAGAAAAGAATAGCAATTAATTGCAGGTGCTGTTTGAATTTCTAGTAACCAAGTTTACAGATACACAATGGAGACTTTTTGTGGGTGATGAGATCATCAGCTATTTTCATCATTAGTCATCATCATAAATCTCTGTGGAGTAGTTTTTAATTGTTGGAAGTATCACAGCTTCTTTCAAAGATGTGAAAAAATATTATACCAATGCTTCTCCCACGAAATCATATATTCATAAGCACAATTTTCTGTCTATAATTCAAGGGACTCACAGACTTTTAGAGTACAACAATCACGGATGATTTCAGGTTAAGAATACTGGCTTTATGCTTGTTTTGAAGCCATTATTATGGTGACAGTATGGGAAATGTGTTGGGGATAAGCTAAAGCTACAGTGAAGGAGTGGAAGGTATTTTTCATTTTCATCAGAACCAATGAGCAGTGAGGGTGATTTGGCCAGGGCCCAAGCAAAAGAGAGAAAACTAGGAAACAGACTCAACAAAACCTGGATACTGAAAACCATGTTTTTATATCTATGCAGAAGGAAAAGGGGGGAAAAGACATTACTCCTTAGTAATGACTGACTTAAAAAGAAAGAAAAAAGGACTATCAAGTAGAAAATTGGCCCTTTAAAAATATTAATGCTTTTTTATATCTTTATTTTACATGCAAATAACCTTTTGAAAACTAGTAAAAAGATTTATTGCACGGAATTTTTACTGATTAGATATTTTTGCAATGTGATTTTTCTGGAATTCTTAAAGAAGGTAGTTGCCAGTTCACCCGTAGGTCATGTTCTACAGAGGTGGTGGTTCTGTGTCGCCAACAACATACTCTGTTGCATTTATAGTGAGTGAAAAGGACAAATTAAAAGGAAAGTCTATATTTAAAGAGGTTAGAGTCACAGGTCTTGCCCAACCACTCCTCACAGCCTGGTGGTTGCCCTTTCCCTTAACACACCATCGCACCACTACCACCTTCCTAAAAGATGAGAGGTTTTTTCTCTGGAGAAATCAAATCTGAAGCCTCCAGACTTAAGACAACAGATAAAACTACGGGGCAGAAGATGGGAACATGGAGCTTACAAAACCAAATAAGGGAAGTTACACAGTAAACAGTAATCTCCAGAAGTTCTCCCTTCGAGAATGCCACAGCTGGGCTTAAATCTTCACTCCCGGGCAATATATCAGAGGGCTCCTCCTTAGAAAAAACTAAAATAGTCCCACAGAAAAGACACCAAAAATTTGAGGGCTTTTAATGAAAAGGTTGAATCCCCTCAGATTAACCTCTAGTAAATCATCAGCTTCTCTGACCCAAGGCTTTTAATCATACATTGTTTCACTCAATACGAATGAATAGCCAAGTACCATCAGCATTTGGGAGAACCCTATAACAGGAAAAATAAACAGAATAAAATAGAAATACAAACAAATTAAAGATAATGCAGGATATAATAAAGTGCTTCAAAACAGTGTTATTAACATTTTCTGAGAAATCAGTTTATATCAGTAACAAAGAACAGAGTATTATTGAAAAGGAACAATGGGAGATTAGCTCTTTAAAATAAAAATAGGATAGCTAAAATTTAAAACAAATCAATGAAATGGAAAAAATGTTGTTTTTTCTTTCAAACATTATGCCTTTTTTGTTTGTGTTTGGCAACTAACAAGTTAAATACCTGTAAGATATTAGAAAACATATACGTAAATGCTCCTTGACTACTATATTCGTAAATTGAAGATACTATAAGTTGAAAATGTATATAATACACCTAACCTATGGAACATCATAAGCTTAGCTTAGCCTAACCTTAAATATGCTCAGAACATTTACATTAGCCTAGAGTTGGACAAATCATCTAACACAAAGCCTATTTTATAATACAGTGTTGAATATTTCATAATTTATTATGCATATCACTTTCACCACATTGAAGTAAAAAAAATCCTAAATTGAATCACTCTAAGTCAGGGACTGTCTGTACTGGTCTCTGCCTCCAGTTTCTGGCATAGAGCTCCTAAAACCTTTGTAATTTCCTAAATGATAAGAGAGCACTAGGCATATACTTTGTTCTTTCACCCTCCTTCCTGACACAGGACTCTTGAAACCCTTGTCATTTCCTGGGTGACAAGAGTATCTTTTGACCAAATGAGGAGACTCTGGGTGGGCTCCTAGATGAGGACTGGTCACTGAAAAGACCAAGCCATGATTAGAAGGTTGGAATTTTTTGGAATTTTTAGCCCTGCCCCTCATTCTCTAAGAGAAAATAGGGACTAGAAATGGAGTTAATAACTGATCATGCCTGTGGGAGAAAGCCTCCATAAAAATCCCATAAATATGAGGTTTGGACCACTTCCAGTCAGTGAGCACATCTACGTACTAAGAAGGTGACACAAGCCAACTTCCAGGGGACAGAAGCTCCTGAGCTCAGGAATCTACCAGACCTTGCACTATGTATCTCTTCATCCAGTTGTTCATCTGTATCTTTTATCATATCCTTTAAGTAACTGATAAGCGTAAGTAAATGTTTTCCTAAATTCTGTGCGCTGCTCTAGCGAATTAATCAAACCCAAACAGGAGGTCATGGGAATCCCTGAATTACAGTTTATGGGTAAAAAGCCCAGGTGACAACCTGGACTTGGAATTGTCATCTGCAGTGGGGTGGTAACAGCCTTGTGGAACTGATCTGTGGGGTCTGATGCTATCTCCAGGTAGAATGATAATTGTAGGACACCCAGATATGTTGCAAAGATTTGCTTGGTGGGGAAAAAATCCACATATTTTGTGATGAGAAATGTCATGAGTATAGTATTAGTGTGGTAGTACAAAGAAACACAGGAGGTATTCGTAGACTGGAGTTTTATTTTCCTAAGCAATACCACAGTCTACCTATCTCAATTAATTGCACATTTTGTGCATCATAGAAGCAGATTCTCAGGTCATTAGGCTGTATCTATTATTTTGATCTCCAGTTCTGAGCTCCATATGCCAAATGAAATCCTTGAGAAAATACTCTGTAGTTAATTCTACATGCTTGCCTCACTACCTGGATTATAAACTTCTGGAGAGCAAAAGAAAAACTCTTCACTTATGTATACCTAGCATCTTACACATTTAGTACATTTTGAGGCATAATTGGGTGCTACAGGAAATCCTTTTTGAAAATATTCTTAAGTATTCCAAATATCTCGAATTCATTTAGGACAGAAGAAGCAAGAGAGATATGTTCAAATGAGTATTAAACATGTATGATGAGGGAATCTACTAAAAGAAAAAGAAAATAATCACTACTTGTGAGTTTAAAAATAAGAGTAAATTAAATGAGGGAAAAACATTTTAGTTCAAGAAGAAAACAATGAAAACATTTGGAAATTCTAGACTAATTTAGTCAGCGAAGTATTTATGATACTTGCTGGATAGAGCATTAAGACAGATGTCATAGGTTTTCCTAACACCATACGACTAATATTCATCAGTGCTCTATCATGTGCTATAAACACTGTGATAGATGTGCATGAGATGAAGAGCTGTAGAGGTGAACAAAATAGAGCATCTCTCTTCAAAGAGCACAAAGTGTAGCAAGACCAGGTTAAATAGAAATATGGTAATCTCTTTCCTTGGGGGCTACATAGACACATTTCAGCCTGGAGGGAAAACCAGGTTGGGAATAAGATTTTAGAAAAAGTCAACTTAAGCAGACTCCTGAAGAACCAATCAGGAAGGCTAAAGGAAAGAGATATTCTGAGGTAGAGTGATGAACCATCCCTGTGTGCCCGGGAATGAGGAGTTGCCTGGAATGAGGGAAGATGTTCAGGGCTAAAACCATGTGAACTCTGGGAACACACTGGAGCAGCTTACTCTAAGCAGAAGAAACAACCTGTATGAAAGGTGAAAGAAAATGTAATATGAAGAGACCTAAAGAAATCCAGAGTTCTGGAGTGTATAAAGGAGACAAGCAATAAATGAAATTGTGGGGAGTTAATCATTTTAAGGGGCATCATGTGCCATACAAAAGAGTTTTGGAGTATAATTTTAAATCAATGGAGAATCACTTATGAATTGGCTCAAAGGAGTGAAGTGTTCTGATTTGTCTTTGGAAAGATCATTCTGACTGTCTCGTGGAAGACAAGTTAGAAAGTTAAAAGAAGAGGAAAGAGAACTAGTTAGGGAGCTACTATATTAATTAATGAAAAAAAAGACAAATGTGATAGCTTTAGCAAGAATATACAGAAAAAGATAAACTCAAAATATATTTAGGCATTTGAAGCAATATGATTTATACATATATATAAAGGATCAATAATGACTCCCGTGTTTCTGGCTTAATAGCTCAATGGATGGGAGTTTCCTTCAAGAATGGAAATATAAAAAAGAAACAACAGGCTTTGAAATGCAGATGCTTTGAAAGGAAAATATCATGAATTCCATTTTACTTGCTGAATATAGGACCCCCCATAGAGGATCCTAATCAAAGAAGCAGCAGGTGAAAATGTCCAATACAGTTCCTGTGCCAACGACTGAGCTTTAAGGTAGAGACAAATAGAATGTCTGAGCTAGACTGGTCAAAGGAACAAAGGCAGAGAAGAATGTCAAGTAGTAAGTGATTGGTCAGTTTTGAAAGCTGAAGAGAAATCAAAATAATAAGTCAAAAATGTGCCCAAAGATCTTGGTGATTTGGAGTAAATTAGAGACCTGTTCTAGAGCAGGTTAGGAGTGGAAAACTTGGTAACTAAAACTTTATTACAGTGAATAAAAATGTCAGAAAGCAAGGAAAAAAGGCTAATCTTTCAAGAAGCTTGACAAAAATAATACATTTGGCTTCTGCCTCAAAAAATGTGACATTCTACTAAAAGTTAAGAGTCACCTAGATTCTACCAACAAAGACAGTATTTTTAGGCACCCACCCACACTTTCTATAATACTTTTGGTCATACAACTACAATCAGTATATGTTTTACAATTTTATTTATTTTAATGAGAGGATCACCCAAAACAAAACTATCCATTTTTGCATTATGTAAATATGCATTTAAGGTCAAGGTTATGCTTAGTGAAGCTTCAGCTTTGCTAAGACCTGCATTGCTTATGTTGTATCCAAGACAGTGAGAATGGGTTTCTATTATCGATAACAGTCCCATGAGCAGCTCTAGAGGCAAAAATGAATTTTCCAAGTGATTTATTCAGCTTATGTTTCTGAAAATTGTACAACAAACTCTTTGGAGTTCTAGTCAAAAAACAAACTGGAATCTCTATAAATGGAAGAAATTGCCCTTTATTTCTGGAGATGGCAGTTCCCGGCATCAAATGGGATTTGTTTTTTCCAACCTGAGTCACCAGAATTATACCTCCGGTAAATTATTTCCAAATGTGCCCTTACGGTCAAACTGTAAAAATCTGAATAGGCTAGAATATGTTGCAATAACAAATAACCTCAACTTTTTAATGACTTACACAGAAAAGATTTATTTCTTACTCGTGTTACATGTCCGTAGTAAGTCAGCAGGGGTTTCTCCTCATCTAGGCAATTCAGAAAACCAGAATCACAGAACGGTCATCATCTCACACATCACAGAGCAAAAGAGGGATCTGGTGAGCCCTGCATTTTGCCATAGTAGAAAATGTCACCTTTGTTCATACATATTTAGCAGGGTCCAAACCCAGATATAAAAGGACCATAGAATTAGGGACTTCAATCCTATCATGAGCCTGAAAGGTGAACACGGAGATATACTGGGAGAACTCTGTTAATGACTACCACACAAATTATACTGATTAGACCTACATCCTCCCCCAAGGTTATGACACTTCACCAAGTTGTGTGTACAGTGCTGCCAACTTCAGTGCACAGGGGCAAGTTCATGAACTTCATTGTCAGATTTTGGACACGACGACAGCTCTCATGGCCATTCCAGAAAAAGAGTTCTAAAACTGTTTTGAAGATGGACTAGGAGCTGGTGTCAGTACATAGCTTCCAAGGGGAAGTACTTTGAAGGTGACCATAGTGATATTCAGCAATGAGCTATGGAGCACTTTTTCTAGGATGAGTTTGCAAAATTAATTGTCTGACCTCATATATACCGAGGTGACAAAAATGTATACACATTTTAAGGGATGTTATCTATTATTATTTTTCAAAATTGAATTGAATTATAGTAGTAATGTGTAGTATCATGTTCACTCATAGACAGAGTTAATCAAATGCTAGCGTCACCGTGTAACAGGCAGGACAAAGAAAATGGCAGAAGCACAGTTGTCGTTCCAGGAGCACAAGACTATTTGCCAGAACAATGGATAAGACGAAGAGGTGAGGTTGAGCTTCCCCCATGTTCGCCTGATTTAACACCCCTGACTTCTACTTATGGGGGACCTTAAAGGACATGGTGAACAGTAGAAAACCAGCTACACTGGGTCCTTCGGGAAGAAATTGAGAGGGCATGCGCAGTGATACACATGGACACTTTGGTCAAAGCTGCTCAAGCAGTAGTTCGCCGTAATCAGAAGTGTCTGGACACTGATGGTCACCACTCGGGGCATGTTTTGTAATTGCAGAAGTCAAACATGACTTCTATTGATCTTTTGTTATCAGTATATATTAGTACAATTTTAATACAGTTTTTTCCTTTCTTAAAATATGTATACTTTTTTTGGCACCCTACGTGTGTGTGTGTGCACACACTAGCGTGTGTGTGTGTGTGTGAGTGTATATATATATACACATATATACATATATATGTATATACACACACACGCACACACACATATATATTTGTGTGTGTGTACATGTATGTATGTATATATAGCAATGAGAAATGTATGGTACATTTTCAAATTTTATAAGACTCCTGGTTGTGGACCATCTTTGAGTATTGTTCCTATAACACCACATTAACATCCTACTTTTTTTATCTACTCAGAAGTCCTAATCAAACCAGAAACTCTCAAGAAATCCAAGGCAGAATTTCAAAAGTTACTCTATTGATGTTATTTGCACACACACACACACACACACATACACACACATAGCACTGAAAACATGTTTCTTTAAAGTATGTAACAGAAAAATAAAATTATTTTTTGTAAGGATAATTGGCTACTTGATGTTCAGGAGATGCAATTTTCACATTTCACTGATAAATGAGTACCCTCCTTTGATAAAAGGATAATCAAGGTTTATTTTTCACTTGGGAAGAGAAAGGGAATGTTTTCATGGACTGTTACTGCCAGGAGCCTTCTCCCTGAACAATTCCCTCTAGGTATATTTTAATTGACTGCTCCTTTCCAGACATCTTTAGGTTATATAGTGAAGCAGTAGAAGAAATGCAACGTTTTGACCTTCGCCTTATAGTAAGAATTCCCTTACATTTTTATCCTTAGCCTTTCTGTTCCCAAAGCCAGGCAAGCTTCCTTTTGCTGCAAACAGATATTTCTTCAATCAGAATCCTTAGCTGCTTAAAAATTAATTACAAAATGAAATAATTAATGCCACATTTGGAAATTTTGTCTGTTTGCCCATACCAATATTTATTTGTATATAACATTTTGCTATGTAACTCCTTCAAATATTTCTTGTACATTCGTATTTGCTTTCTCATCCCATTTGCAATTATTTTTGAAACAACTAAGTCCCACTGATAATCACATAACATCGGCTTTCTCTTTACTAATTTATTCAAAGCCAAGGAGTGTGAAGTCAACCTTTTTCTAAATCCAAATCTGCCTTTTAGAACAATGTTCCTTTCTGTGCTTTTTCTTTCTGAACTAGGACACTTCTCCGAACATCTCAGAGGAACAACTCTCTAGAGTTAGTTAGTTTTCCCTCCTTTTAAACTTATAAACTGAATAAGCTGTCCCCCGAGCTGCCCATTTGGTTCTAGACACTTGTGGTACTTGGGTTCTTGTGGATTCAGGTATAGAGTAAATTGGTATAAATTCCTCAAGCTAACTGAATAAATTATTTGGCCAGGTGGCTCTTCTTAAGTGTGGACTTACTTTCAAATTAAAAGCTAAATAGCCAAAGTTAAACCCTGACTCCACATTAAAATATTAAATAGTTTTGTTTCCCATGTGCATGTATTCACATGAGGTGAAGCTAATGAAGCCTAAGCTTCAGGGCGCACCACTTGCCCAAGACTCAGAGAAAGTCCTTGGCTTTGCTGTATTTTCCAAATATTTATTCTTTTTCTTAAAAAGGGGCACAAAAACCTCCAATCCCACAAAATCTGTATCTACCCCTATCCAATTCCCTCTTGGTAAATGGGAACACAGATAAAAAGAAATAGAGAGAGAAGCTCTTTTCAATTCTGAAAAAATATTATCTAAATTGAACAAAACTATAGGTATGCCAATACCTGAAAATAAGATAATCAAATGAACAAAACTAAATGCTAGAAGAGTAGAATATTCTAAAGAACCAGCCATGGAAACTGGTACAACAAAATTACTCTATACACAGATAAACTGAATTTGTTTATAGTGTTTTTAATGTGAGTAAATGGCACCTTTCCTTTTCCTCTATTTCCCCCCTCCTTTGATTGACTTTAAGGACTGCAAAAGTTTCTGTAACTACAATCCAAGGAAGGTCAAGGCCCAGGCAGAATCAGCACTAGCAGAGCACCAGGAGCAGCGTTAGTGACAACACTAAGACAGAATGCCCACGAGAAACTCAGTATCTGTACAGGGGGTGACCTCTAAAACAGCTGTTCATAACCTCTTTGAGACTCGAATGCACACTATAGATGTTCCATCCAGGAAATAAAAGCATAACCATGTTTTTGTATATGAATTCAGAGGTTCTTGGACCTTAGTTAATGGAACCTAAGTTCCCTGGCCATGGAAGTTCGTTAACACATCTTTGATTTATCATCTAGAAATGATTATATATTACATTCCTTAGTTTCAATGGAAATGCTATCTAGCAGCCATATCAATATTTTGGTTATTTATTGTATATGAAAGACAGACCTGGCCTCTCAATAACCTTCATAACTTACTGCAAACAATCTTGACCTGTAGCTATGACCAGATGTTCAATTTAATTTATTTGTTTCTTTATCTAAAAGCAATAATCTCTCTTTTATTTTTAACTGTAAGAAATTAGTTCTATAATATAACTGAGGCTGAAAGAAAGAGAGAGGGCAGGGGAGGCATATCGCATCATAGGATTCACACTGCTCAGAGGAGGGAAGGACAAGAAAGCTTTGATGTGTGTGCTGGGATCTCAGTGTTGAATGAAATTTCTGAAATTTTATGAGTACTGGAGGTGAGAAGAGACAGTATAAAAAGCTCAATTAACTAAACAATTTAATTCTCTTGTCAGGATATCTGCCCTCTTTTTGAGCCTTCAACCATCTTCCCAGTCTCCTTGATGAGCACTGAGGGATCCACACCCTGGGATTAGTCTATGCTCCATCAAGAGCATCTGAGAAGGTCTCTCCCCATAACTGGCACATCATGCCTATTCTCCAAATGTGTTCTATCCTGATGGAGCCCAAGGGCTCATACTGTTGGGTGACTAGGTATAGGCTGACCTCATTCTCTCACCCTGGCCTCCTGTTGTAATAATTTTTTTTTTAATTATTCCTTTCCTTTGACTTATTCTACAATAATTATGTTCTCTTGGCTCCTGCCAACTTAGCTGCTTCCTTGCTTTGGATTCCAACTTCATGGTGGCACCGAATCCCATATGCCTACTTGATTTCAGCCCACTTTCTATCAGACTCCCATTGGTACCAGCACGTGGACAGACACACCCAGTCCCACTCACACACACCTAGGGGCACAAGTTCACCCAATCACTCACATCCAGGCCCTGCCATTTACAGTCACTCAGCCCCACTCACACCATTGTTCACGTGCCATCCAGATCACACCCACAGCATCCTACTCACACTGCTTCACAATCACCACCAGTCCCCACACTGACTTCCATTCTATCCTGCTCAGTGTCATCCAGCCACACCTCCACACATTTATTCAAGTCAGTTCACTCAACGGTCACAGAGCCACAGACACATTCAGCCCCTCTTCCTCTTAAACTCACAGTCCTCACACTCAGGCACAGAGCCATGTTCATACTCAGTGCCAGTCACCCCTTCATCATCACATGCCTAGCAATACTAAGTCACACAAAATTCCAGGCTCAGACCTAGTCACACTCAGTCACATTTACACCTAGAGCATTCAGACGTTCACACCTAGCCCTGTGCACTCAGATACAGTAATACTCGATCCCATTCACGTATGCACTCACCCCTACTCCCTTGCAGTTCCATGCGTGTGGCCACACACACACAGCACACACACAGTCCCACTCACACCTAGTCACACAGTCCCACTCACACCTAGTCATACTAGTTCCTCACACATTTAGTCCTACAGTACAACACACACCTGGTCACACTCTGTCCTCCTAATGCAAACAATCCCCTCCATCTTACTCCCTCTCAGTCATTTGCTATCACACTCACCAACCTCAATAACGGAGTCTGCAATTGTTCACACTGGCTCAATCACAGCACTCACACTGACTCTCCTCATCCCACATGCAAGCCCGGACTATCCAAGCTCTTATAACAAAATACCATAGCAGGGTGTCTTAACTATAATGAACATTTACTTCTCACAGTTCCGGAAAGAGGCTGAATATCCAATATCAAGATGCTGACAGACACGGTGTCTTAGGAGGGTTTTCTTCTGGATTCATAAAAGGTGTCTTTTGCTGTTTCCTCATATGGTAGAAGGGGCAGTGGAACTCTCTGGAGTCTCCTTTATAAGAGTATTAATCCCATTCAATAGGGATTAAGAACCTCCTAAAAGCTTCACCTCCTAATGCCATCACACTGAACCCTGAAGGTTAGATTTCAACACACAAATTTTGGTGGGTCATGGGTTCAAGCATATTCAGTCCATAACATAAGAACACTCAGACATTCACACCTAGCCCCGTGCACTCAGATACAGTAATACTCGCTCCCATTCACATATGCACTCACCCTTACTCCCTTGCAGTTCCATGCACGTGGACACACACACACAGCACACACACACACACTGCTGAGTCCCACTTATACACAAGCTCACAAACTGTCCCTTGCACTCACATAAACACCAGGTCTCACTGCCTCATACAGAATCCCTCCTATCAAGTGCTGCCCTCCTCCTTTCTCATCCTCAATCACAGCTTCACACCTAACTTCCTTCTTCCCGCCTTCACTGACATCCATGCCTAAAGCCCCTCATGCTCCCCGTGGCTTGCCAACCACAGGTTGCTACCCCCAATAATATTGTTTTCTTCCACCAGTGTTATTATTTGACTAAACAGGGACAGACGATGGCATAGTAATACAGTTTCCTCGTTTTTCTATGGTTTTCTTAAGTGGCATCCCTTTTTTATTTAAGTGCTAAGGGAACAGGCCTGCCTGTCCTGAGAGAAATGTACTTTAGCTTTTGAATGACTGAAAAAGCTGCCTTGGGAGAAAGCCGAATTCAGTTAAGAAGACAACACCCGTATGGTAGTTCAATGCAGGAAACTGGTTCACAAAGGAGCTGGACACACTAACAAGCTTTCAGGGGACAGTGGGGCAATTGTAGAAATGATTATAGGAAGCCACTATCACCCTAAGGCTGCAAAGACAGTGGGAAGCAGTGGGGTATTAGAGCTCTGTAGAGAAACAGAACCAAATGGTAGGGAGGGGGAGGGAGGAAGGGGGTGGAGAGGGGGGCGGTGCAAGCGCTGGAGGGAAGGAGGAAGAGAGAGAGGAGGGACTGAGCGATCGATTGATTTTAAGGAACTGGTTCGTGTGATTGTAGAAATTGTAGGGCTGGCTGACGCCTGTACATTCAGATAATACTTGATGTTACAGTCTTGAGGCAGAATTGTTTCTTCTTTGAAAAACCTCCGTCTTTGCTCTTAAGGCTTTTAACTGATTGGATGAGGCCCACTCACATGATGGAGGGTAAGCTCCTTTCCTTGAAGTCAACTGACGATACATGCTAATCACGTGCACGAACACCTTTACAGCAACATCTAGTGTCTGACCTAACACCTGGGCACCACAGACTAGCCAAGATGACACATCACAAGTGGTGTTACAAGAGCTGGAACCACAGAGGAGACAGACAGCTTGTGCTGGACACCGACACTAGGAGAAAAGGGAAGCACTTCAGTTGCTCCCTCTGCCTGCTGTCTGGTCTGCTCTAGTGCATCCCGCTGGCCTTACCTAATAACAGCCAGCTGACAAGAGAGCTGGGCAATGTCATTTGCAAAAGCCAAGCCCGTTACTACAGAAGAAAGCAGCGTAGGGTAGGAGTGGATCTAAAAATATTAGGAAGGACTAATACAGTAGAAGTATGAGTTTCAGGTCTGTGAAGTATTAGATTTCTGAAACCAGGTCCAGTTTGACCCACAAAGATGATGTCTGTATGAACTGAGAGCCCTCAAAGACCCAGTGTAAAGCAACCTCAGCCATGCTCTTCCCAGAAGACTAGAGCTCTCGACCCTCAATGAAACCTGGGGCCTGGGTGGGAAGCAGGCTGTGTGATGCCTGGAAGAAACGGTATCAGTAAACCCAGCAGACTCCAGGTCCCTCCAAACCTGGGCTATAAGACGCCCAAACTACTTTTGAACAAATTAAGCTTCCTCTGGGGTCAGCCTTGATTTCACTGGCAGATGAATAAAATGATCCCCCCAAATTACCATTCCCCCCGTGCCCCTCAGAATGCCAGGAAAACCGGGGATGTACAACAAAAACAGATGAACTCCTTGTGTTGTTGTTGTTGTTGTTGCTGCTGTTGTTTTAATATCAGGACTCTCTATTATCATCATAATCATCTTGGAAAGACGAGGGTCTGTTTAATCTTTGTAATATTTGTAAATCTATGTCCTGCGGTTCCATCTTGATGAGGTAAAGATCGCTTTTATCATTAAAACATCTTTTCCAAGAGGGGGACCTCATTATGCTGTTAACTACACAGCCGCATTTATCTTCAGGCAAATAAATGCAAATAAAATATTAGAGAATCACCAAAGAGAATTTCTTCTCCTTCCAACTCCCCAAAAGCTATAGAAAAGAATGAAATAGAATCTTAACAGTTGCTATAAGATTCAGTTCTCCGTGTGATACAGAAATCTCTGACACAGGATCTTGGTAAGTGATTATCTGTCCTTTCATTTACAAGGCTCAACATTCATTCTTTTTACTTCACAAAATTCAAAAAATCCTATGCACCAGGCATTCCACTACGTGCCAATGTACAGTGGTGAATGCGAAGGACAAGCTCTTCGTCTCAAAAAGATTCCATTCTAGTTAAAGGAAGGAGAAAATGAAAAGAGAAGCAAAGAAAAATAAAGTTATTTCTGATCATGATTAAATGCTCAGAATGGGGGTTGGGAGATGCTCTTAGAAAAAGTGACACAGAGATTTAAAAATGAGAATATTAAAGGTCGTAGGAAGAAAAGCTGAGACAAACGTGGTAACCCTGAAGGGGCGCCAGAAAGCCAGAGTGAGGGAGATCCCTGGTGGTGTAGTGGCTTAAGGTTTCAGTGCTGGTGCTGTCAGCGCTGTGGCCTGGGTTCGATTCCCAGCCAGGGAGCTACCCACATGCAAAAAAAAAAAAGCCAGAGCAAGGTGGGGGAATGTGGCACTTTTGACTGTCACAGGGGAGTTGTTGCTATTTCATGAACAGGAGCCCAGGATACTAAATATCTAGCACTATTCAAAACAGTCCTGCTCCAGAAAGAATGGTCACACCCAAAATACAAGCATCTCCTCTGAGCAACCCTGACAGAGAATAGTGAGTGAAAAAGACCTCAATAAAGGAGAGGTCAGAGATCTAGACAGAGGACAACTTTAGATAGGGCTTTGGGACCACATTTACGAGTGAAGCTGTGCAACAGACATCATTAAATGGCCTGCAGGCACAACAATGTTCTCAAAAGTCCTAGAAATAGGAAGCAGAATGCTTCATACAATAGACGTTCTGTTCTACCATGCAGTCTTGATTTAGAGGCTCTTTTTATACTGGAGTCTGGCTCTGTCATTTCCACTTAAATTCCTACTACCACAAAAGGAAGCCCCGGAAAATATTCCCACTTCGAACAGCCGCCTTCAGATTCCATCATACCCTGGTCTGGGACCCGTTTGAGCCCCATTAGAGGGAATTCCAGAATTCCAAAGTCCATATTGCAAGTGCAACTGAAACATGTTCTTTCCCATGTCCTTGTTGTTCCCTTTAATTCTTACTCCTTGCTCTTCTTAGTAACTGACTGCTAGGAAGAGTCCCCATGTTCTACTCCAGATGATTACTTCTGCGCAGATAGAAGGCCTACAAGAGATACCTGCCAGGAACCTTCGTTCTCCTAAGAAGGGACCCTATTTGGTTTCTGTCCATGCGTTCAGCACTCAAATCCTGCTCATGAAGCCTGGGCCCACAGCAGATGCTCTGTTACTTCCAACCAGACTTCCCTAATGCCCGCCATATGGCTACCCGGCTGCATGTCCATGCATCATCATGTTGTCAGGCACCTCTGTGTTCGTGCTGTGCCCATCTGCTGAGACACACATAGGGTAAACAGGCCACTGTAGCAAGAGCAGTGACTTGGGAGTCAAACCTGGGTATGAATCCTGATACCATAGTTTCCTAACTGTGGAATTCTTTTTAGTCTCTTATTGTCTTAGTTTCCTAAAGCAGTGATGATGGTGATGCTAATAGCAGCACTGGCCTCCAAGTTCTATAGCAAGTAAATGAACGCAACAGGGGCATTCAAATGCAGCTATTGTTCTCACCTTTGTTTATAATCACTGCTGGACTTTCCTAATAAAGGCCAGAAGCTTACACCAATCCCCCGGCACGTTGGATTCTGTGCCCTCACTGTCCTGTTTTCTCCCTAAACCTCTGTTCCATGAGGCTGAGTGTGCCCAGTTAAGGGTTCTGATCCCCTGACATCAAAGAACTGAGCTAGAGGCATGACTATGAATTAGTCTAGCTACTGAGTTAAACCAAGTCAGAAAAATCTATTGAGGAGGAACGGGTGGGTGTACACAAGAAGAGGTAGATGGATAGAAGTATTCTTGGAATGCTAAAAGGTAGGGCAATCGCTGAGGACAAAGCTACTGGGAGGATGGAGACAGGAGAAAATAGCAGGGAGTGGGAAGGGAGAACAAAGGCGCTCTTATCCTCAATTATCCTGACAGTTCTGGGCTTGGCCTACATTAGCAGGATCTCTGTTTAGATCCTCATTTTGCTTTGGCTGGGGGGGCCCGACCTGGTAAGATAGCAGGGAATTTTGTAACCCATCATCCCACTCCTCTCTCTCCTGTGGTTTTAAGTGATGGGGAGGAAGGGAACTGCTCAGTAAAATTAGGTCCCTTTCACACAACACAGCTGCTCTTCTTAATAGAGATTTGCTTTTGACAAGTAATAAATGTTGCTTTCAAAGACTATGGCTGTGATGGGGGGATGGGGGAGGAAAGAACTGGAGACAAGATTGCTTGGGAGTGTTCTACAGCCCTTTGTTGAAACAGGTGGCCTGAAGAACTGCTGACTGGAAGCTAGGCCACAGCTGCTTTCAGCTGGCTGGACTGCTGAAGAAATCTAACTGAACCTGGACCAAGCATGACCCAGATGCATCAAGTGAACAGCTGTCTCTATTTTAATTAGGGGAAGGAAGTGTGTGCAGAATTGAAAAATAGTATTATAAGAACCAGAGGGCAAAGGGGTGGTTTGATTCTACTCCATTTTACTATTTATTATAAACACATAATAAAAACACACTCAGTGAATTATGGTGTCTCTTTAGAGGGTTTTCACCTCTGTTGCTGACCAGTGCTTCTCAGACTTCAATATGCACATAAATCAGTTGGGACCTTGTTAAACTTCAGATTCAGATTCAGTAGGGCTGGGATGTGCCTGAGATTCAGCATTTCTAGCAAACTTCAAGTGATATGAGGTCTGCTGGTCCACAGATGACACCTGAGTAGTGACTGTCAACGCCACAGCACTTCAGAATATGATTGGTAAAAGCACTGTTAAGCTGTCAAATGTTAGAAATGGTCTATCAGTAGGGAATAAAAATAAACTACATATTGATGAGATTTTAAATGAAATTGAATGACTAAAGAAGTCATTCATATTAATGATTTAAAACTGCTTTTTTAATCTGTTCTTAGACTTCTGATCATATACCGTGGGCTTAAAAGCACCCATTACAATCATATCAGAAATGGCCGAGTGTATGACTCTTTCGATTACTAAGAAATTTGCAGCTTTTGAAATTATTACTCTGACCATACAATCTAGCAACCAAAGGATTCTTTAAATTATTGAATTCAGCAATTTAATTATATGTAACGTTTTAGAAAGGCTTTTTCCTTCACTTTGGCAAAATGTTTAATTCTGAGACATTGTAAGTCAGTAGAAATTAAGGTGAAATCAGTGGGAATGCCCTGCACAGAGAAAACTGGGTACTGAGAAAGAGTATAAAGATGATTCATTACCTGTGCCATAACTGATTGAAAAAGATATTTGGAAATATTAAATCGATGTGCTTTCGATTGCCTGTTTCCCATCATTGCACTGAAAGAGATGAAAGAGGAAGTCCGCATGAGTGGAGAGGGGGAAACTTGGGGAGTGGGTGAGAAGAAGAATGGGACAGGGCAAATGTTTGCCTCGCCCTCCTTTTCAGCCAATGTAGGAGGCCTGGTAGAGACAGAGTGTCAAGGCAGAAGCCCACAGGCTTTGACCCCATTTCTGTCTGAGACACTGAGGGAATGGCTTAGCCAGCTAGCCTCACATCAGCATGGGGATGGCTGCTCCGGGGGAAGAGGTGATGCGTGGTTCTTGGTCAGAGAGAGCAGGCCTGAGAGGCAGGGATGGCAGGTAAGTATTTCCAAATACACCGTGGAGGCCAAGTCATCTCCAGCTCCACACCCGCCAATATCATTCCAGAAAGAAAATGTAAGGGGGTGGTAAAACTCTGAAAGGTCGGGACTTGATCTAAAAGATTCTGAGTTACCTTAAGAGCCTGTATAAATTACTAAATTAGAAAGATTAAACTTAAGTGTTTTATTTCTACCCCCCCCCCACAACTACCTAGATAGAAGGGAGTTCTTAAAGAAGATCAAATCTATCTAAAATAAAGTTGTTATTCCTTTGTGCACAGCTCAGGGTAGTGTGAGTTTAATTCACAACCCCACTTCACCTACAGTGAATCACCACATTTCAGTCTGTACGCTGTAATTCTGAGGTGAAAATATCAGGTTTTGTGTTTCCTGTCTGTCATCCTCCTCCCCCAGTTGCCCACCTGTGAGCTAAATCCAATCAAGGCTTCCACTAATTGTTAGGAACCCTTACTACCATAGGCCTGGCACTCCAGGGTGAGCTCCCTGGCCTGCACTCATGCAGTCTGAGGCCACTCCAAGGTTTGCCCTGGCTTTGAAAATCTGTGTGAGTTAAGAAGAGGATCCAAAGAGCAGAATCTTCAGAAAGAGACTCTATGTTGGATTCTGCTTCTGGCCTTCATCATCCATCTGGCGGTGGGCAAGCTGCGTTTCCTTCTGGGAAGTGGAGTTAATAATACCTACTTTTAGGGCTTCATAAGGATTAATAATAAATTAATAAATAAGGGCTATATCATATCATTCCAGTTCCCCCCACTGTGCCCAGAGCCCCGTAATAGCCTATTCAACCAGGACCATGGACCTCTCCTCCTCTCCCCGTAGGGGAAGCCTATTCCATGTATTACCAGTTTCCCACACATTTTCCCTCCTCTAGAATAGGGGAATGCACTGCTTTGCCACCCAGACCCCTTTCAGGACTAAAGGATGTATTTCCCCTACTGATGGCAGGCACTACCAGCTTTCTCTGGGATTTTCCCCAGCCTCTTCCCTCAGCCTATAACCAAAGACTGGTGGATGCAGAGGGATAAAGGGCCGTCCCACTGGTCCAAGACAGAGAAACGGAAAGGTCATCCCAGCCTGAGAGCTGGGCTGGCCCAGGGAGGCTTTGTCGTGACTGTTCCACAGCCAGCTTTCCCCCAGCCCAGTTCTGCTCCCTTCCCTTTTCCCTATACAGCCCTCCCTTATAAACAACCTGCATGTGTACCTCTGGCTCAGAGCTGGCCTCCTGGGTTCCCACCCAGTGACAACAAATTATCACATTCCCTGCTCAAAACCACTCACCTGTTCAGTCGTCCTAGGAAGGAAGGACTGGAACTTAAGGATTGCACAGGCTAACACAAAATTTGGTAAAATGAACATTCATAACCCTCTTGGCCTGTGCAATCCTTAAGTTCCAGTCCTTCCTTCCTAAGGGTCTTCCTCAGCCTGCCCACCAGCCAAGCACATCCCAGAGAGGGCACCACTTACACAGATGCTTTAGGATACTTTCCACACTAAAGTGGTAGCTAACATAGATGTAGCCTGTAGCCTTCTTTTGATCCAGAACAAAAATCTGCAACTATATCAAGAAGTTTTTACATTATTGTCTCTACAATATATGAATAAACATTGTCTACCTATAGGAGATTGTTAGTTCCTCTATACAGGTTAAGCACCTGCTCATATTATTTCCATGCTGTCTACACATGCACCATTTTAGGAAAGGAGTAGAAGAAATATTCTATAGAAACTAGAGTATAGGCAGTGCCCAATTTGCAGATAGGCTGTATTCCTTGAGTTGATTTGCAAATTGGCTATTTGCAACTCAGAATGCATTATCCCAGAAGCAGTGTTATAAATTATAGCCAGCTTCACAGTGTAAAAACGCCCTAGTAAATTCTCAACATAATTAAAATCACACTGCCTTTAATAATGGACTGTTCTTTGTGAGGAATATACCCTTCATAGGACATAAGAAAGAAACCATGTGGCACCAGGAATGCGTATCTCTCACTCACAGGTGTACTCTCCTCTCTGCCACACACTTGCTGTAATCACCCATTTTCAAGACAGCAACAAGGTCAGCAAGAAACCTGGCCTTTCTCCTGCCTTTCCCCTAGAACTTGGATTCAGATATAGTGTTGACGTGATGATCTCTGGAGTCTAGTGGCTTATAAGTAAAATACAGAGGCCCCAAGAATGTTTCTTGATCCCTGGGCCACAGGAGAAACTTCTCTGGCACTGCATTGCACATTTATAGTTTGAGAGTACCAGTATATTGGCAAAAGTATAAATCCCAAAGGAACATCGTTATTTCCTATGCATAAGCCTAACAAAAAAAATGGTTTTAATGTATCCCCCAAATAATTATACTTCGTCACACTGATGCAAATAGAAAAAAATCCTTTTAAAATGACAATTTTACAAGAAAAGTAAGAACACCTGTAGCCTAATGCACAAAAGCAGTGTGCAGCTTCCTCCAAGTTGTGTCATGAATAGGGTATAACTGTGATTATGTAAATTCCCCTCAACTCTTGGGGCAGCTGGGTAAAGACTGCAGCAGTTAGAGGCCTCAGGTAACCTAGCCCCATCATAAGTAGTTGTACGCAGTTACCCCAATGTGACTTACTAATGCATTTCTATGTGTATCAAGATACCACTGAGCTTGCTCAAGCAACCAAGAATGTATAGAGTGTAAGGCAGATACTATATACATAGGGTGAAGAGAGAGGAGAGTTTTGGGTGCCATACTCAGTAGACTGAATCTTATTCAGGACACAATACTGTGTTTGAAGTAGAAAAAACATAGGATTTGTGTTGGGTTATAAAATTATTACCACACAATATGTAGATTGGTTTAGAGTGCAGATAGAGTCATGCAAATAGGTTAGGATGCTATTAAATTAGGACAGGCAGGAAGTATTAAGAGCCCAAACTACTGCGGGACAGAAAAGGAAAGGAGAGAGTTGCCGGATAATAAGCTCAATTCACTAATATGCATATTTGATTGTCCATGATATACAAGATACATATTGACACTTCAGAGAAAACAGAAATTACACACTACCCTTTATATTAAACTGTATTATGCGGAGTTACTACATCACTATAAAATTATAATAAGTGGTAAAATAATTGTAATAAAGGAAGCATAGAGTGTTATGGAATTTAAATGATTACCAGGCCACTTTCACATGGAGGAATCAAAAGTTATTTCAGGGGTAAAGTATTGATTTAGCCATGAGCCTTCAAGGATGATGTGTTGGCAAAATAAGTTTAGATAAGGGCATTATAGGTATAGGAAATAAAATAGGTTTTAAAAAACTAAAAGTAGACTAGCTTGTACTGAGTTAACAGTGCAATTATATTTGGGAAGGCTAGTTGATGAGCTTACAGTCATTAAGGAAATACAAATCAAAACCACAATGAGATCTCACTTCATTCCCATAGATGGTTACAATGTGAAAAATATTACAAGTGCTGGCAAAAATGTAGAGAAAAATCAGAACACTTATACACTGCTGGAAGTGCAAAGTATTACAGCCTCTTTGGCAGTTCCTCAAAAAGTTAAAAACAGAGTTACCATACGACCCAGCAATTCTACCAGGTACATAATGGAGAGATTTAAAATGTTTACACAAAATTCTGCACAATGTTCATAGCAGCAAAAAGCCAAAAAGTGGAAACCACCCAAATATCCATCAACTGATGAATGCATAAAGTACAGCATATCCATTCCATACGATGGAATATTATAAAATTGCAAAAAGGAATGAAGTATGGTACATACTATACTATACATATAAAATGGATAAACCTTGAAAATATGCTAAGTTAGAGAAGCCAGACACAAAGGCCATATATTAATATTTTATGATTCCATTATATGGACTATCCAGAATAGACAAGTACAACAAGACAGAAAGCACATTAGCAAGTGCCAGGGGCTCAGGGAGGGAAAAACAGGGAGCTAATACTAATGGGTATAGGATTTCTTTCTGGGGTGATGAAAATGTTCTGGAATTTTATAATGGTTACGGTTATATTATATTGTGAATCTATGGTATGTGAATTATATATAATTTTTTTTTTAAATAAGGAAGGAGGAGAGGGAGGGATGAGAGGAAGGAGGAGAGGGAGGGAGGGAAAACATCACTGGATAAGGCCTATAGAGTAGGCCCCAGGCTAGACAAAACTCAGCTATAACTAGATCAATTTTAACAGCTGGCATCCTAGAAAATAAACCATCATCTTTTCAAACTGTTCTGAGGTTTGAGGACAATAATTAACTCATACAAGGTCACAAAGCTAAGCTACTCAGTGTGAAGTTAGGGCGCATTTTTATTACAAAGCTATATACTTAACTATGTCATCTGCTGTCTTCTCTGATCTGAGAGTGTGAAAATTCTTCACATTAGACAAGACAGTTGTTCACAGAAATGGAAGGAGCTAGAGAAGAATATTAAAAATAGGGGAGGTATATTTATTTATTTGGAAAACAAGGATGGGAAATACCCTTGGGCTACAGGGTTTATCTAAAATTAACAGTGATCAACAAACTAAGTTTCATCTAAGGTAGTCATTTCATGACCACATATTCCTAAAAGTGAATAGGTAGAACAAAATATTGGATACAGTACTCAGAAACTGCAATAATCTTCTACGCATGGCAAAACTCACTTCCTTACCCCAGTATAAAGCCCACCAAGTTGAAAAAACTTCTGTGTGCATACTGTGATTCAGTAGCTAGCTACCTCAGTTCAGACATAGCTTTGAGGATATCTACATTCAAATCTCATATGACCAGTGGATCAAACCTAATTTTATCCCTGTACCTGAAAGCTATATCAAAAACACATCCTTGAGTACAAAGGAGTAAAATGATGAAATCATACAAATGGATAAAAACAAAATTCATCAACACACACACACACACTCAATTATGCAAAGGGACTCATTCTGATGGGATAATAAATCATTTTTATCATTGTATATGATGAAATACATGGAATACAATGATTGTCTATATGTAATAGTGTTACTTTGATATTTGAAAAAAAATTTAACTAAACTAATCACAATGACAATTTTCTCTATTTAAGAGAGCTAGTAAGAATTGTGGAATCCAGAATAAAAAAGGTTTTGAGTAAAAATCAAAGAAAAAAATGATAGAAAAGAACAAAACGTATATTCAGAATAAACAGAGGTAGAAGAATAAATAGGCCCCTTTTTGGAGAAATGGTGCAATGTTAGCAGATGACAAAGATCTATTCAACTCCTATTTTTCTTCTCTGCTCATCAAGGAATTGAATGATACTATTGAAACTCCTATAAAACACTATCAGAAGGCAGAATAGTCTGGAATGGTTAAATACAGAAGGATATGTACACAATGAAATAAAAGCATATATAAATGATGCAAGTTCACATATTAATATTCTATTCCAAAGCATAAAATATAGAATTGATTTTTTTCTGATTCTTTTATCATCAAGATTTATTTTGCCTATAATAGAACTTCATATAAATGAAAATATATGAATAGGTCCTCTTTTATGTGAGTCTTTCTCTCAGCTTAATGTTTGAGAGATTTGGCCATTCTTCTCTCTGTATCAGTAGGTCACTCTTTCTTATTGCTGAGCCATGTGCCACTATATGAATATATCACCTATTGATGAACCAACACCTGAGCCATTTACAGATTTTGGCTGTGATATAGTTTTTAAACATCTCAGATGATGGAATATGAGCAAATTTCTTAAATGGATACAACAGTTCCAAAAACTATGAGGTTTGACTTTAATTTAGAGAAAACATCAAAAGTAGCTTATTAAGACTGTGTAGGAAAACAAAATATAAAAAGATAATCACTAGAAACAGCATAAAATACAGTTCTCTTAAAATAAAAGTATGATTTTAATTTTTATTGGACTGAATTAATATAATAATATCCTTTTTTAGAATTTATAAAACATGTTACTAGCCATAATACCAAATACCTTATATGGTAGGCAGCAGCAAGAAGGCAATTATATCATAGGGTAGTTCCTAGAATTAAAATATATGATGCATACTAGGTAAGATGGCACAGACTCATTTCTCTTTGTTCCTCCCCAATAAGTAAAAATATAAACCCTGTAAATAATGCAAGAGAATCCTGAGCTGTAGAAAGAGGAAGATAGACTGACTATGGAATGCAGGACTAGAGGAAGACAGTGGTAAGGTTTCTCACGATGTCCAATCACACAGAAGGGCTTAGTATTTCCTCATATCCAACCTATCAGTAGAAGGCAACACACATAGGCTCATTTTCCGTCCCAGATCAAATAGGAGTTCCAATAATACCACCAGGCGATCTCAGCAATACTGGGAGAGGAGATTGGTCAGAAACCCCACGAACAATAACAGGCCAGAGCAAGCACTCTCCTCTGCTAGGCCTGAGACTATCCTGATCAGACAGCACCAGCAAAGAAGAAACCCACCACAACAAGTAGTCAGCTCAGGAAGACTCTTGGTGCCCACAAGCTAGAGAATCCCCTCCTCTAGGTGGCACCAACAGAGGCAACAACTGCCTGGGTTAGAAAGCACTTGATATCACCATGAGCCATGGACTCCTTTCTCCCAGCTAGAGGCAAGAGGAAGTCTAAATTAGGGGAGTTCAGGCAACACCATCAGGAACCCATGGAAGCCAAGGAAACATCAAACACTATACAGATGAAAACAGCACCACAAAATCTCTTTAAATTAAACTTACATCACGAATTTGCCATAACCCAAAAAGTAGGCAAATATGTGCAGGCTGAACCTAAACAGAATGACAGCTTGCTAAAATAAAGACTGTAATAGGATCCAGATTCTCCTAACATAATGAACCACATGTTTAGAATACAGTAAAAAAAAAATTAAAAATTAAAAATCACTTCTCATATCTAGAACCAGAAATATCACAATTTAAATGAGGAAAAAAAGAATCAAATGATACAAACAACAAAGTGAATTAGATGTTGGAATGATCTTACAATGATTTTAAATCAGCCATCAAAAATATACTTTAAGAAACTATAATCCTTTAAAAAAACAGAGGAATAAGGAGAAACTAATATAAAGAACATAAAGATGCCAAAAAAATAAAATAAAATAAAATAAATAGTGACTTGAAAATACTTCAGCATGTACTTACAAATTCTCTTGAAACAAATGAAAAAATAGAAACTCTCAGCAAATAATAGAATGTCTGAAATAATATTTGTATCTGAGTGAAAAAAATAGAACTGAGAAATACAATAACTGGTGGGGGGTGGGGGTGGGAATCATAATGAATGAGACAAATAGGGACCTGAGAGATAAATAGCAAAAGATCGAACCCTTGAATCAACGGAGTTTCAAGAGAGAAGAGAGTGAAGGCTAAAAATTTGTTTGAGGAAATAATGACTGAAAGCTTCTCAAAGTTAGCAAAGGATATAAACCTATGAATTCAAGAAGTTTACCAACCCATACATGTGATAAATCCAAAGAAATACAAACTAGCATACATCATAATTAAAATTCTGAAAACTAACGACAAAGAAAACATCTTGAAAGTGGCCAGAGAGAAACAGCACGTGTATAGGTAAAACGAATTTGAGTAAGAACAGATTTCTCGTATGAAACCATGGAGGTCAGAAAATAGTGGCCAAAATTTTTTTTCAAAATAAAAAGTAAAAAAAACCGACAACCTGTTAACAATGTATTACATAACCAGTGAAACTATCTTTCAGTAATAAAAAGAAAATAAAATCTCAGGTGAAGGAAAACTAAAGTATCTGTTGATAGCAGACCTAACCATCAAAAATGGCTAAAATAATTTCTCAAACAGAAAGGAAATGATAAAAGAAAGAATCTTGGAACATCAAGATCTTTGTTGTTCTGTATCTTGACTGTGGTGATGGATCTATGAACAAGAATGCATGTGATAAAATTACGTAGAACTTACAGGTACAAAGAAAACTGGGGAAATCTGAGTACAACAGATAAAAATGCATCCATGTCAACACTGGTTATGATAATATACTCAAGTTTTGCAAGATACTACCGTGGGGAAAAATTAAGAAAGGGTGCATTGAATCTGTATCATTTCTTGGAACTGCATTAGATAAAATCTATTATCTTAAAATAAAATGTTTAATTAAAAACATTTAATACATAGTGCATACAAACCACTTAGCACAAGGCCTACTTTAAGAAAAAAAAAATGAAGTTAGCTGTTGTTGTTTTTGACCACCATGTTCAATTCTCGTAACAACAGTGTAAGACAACTGTGGCTATCAGCAGAAGATATTGATGAGGGTGATCTCCAAGACCAACCTCTGGGAACTGTGTCAATATTTTAGGATTGAAGAAACTGAAAATATTTATCATGTATTGGATGCCTAACGGAAGCATATTAGTCATTAAAAGTGTTAAAATAGAAGCTGCCTACTCTATCAATTCCTAGGACCAAGTTAAAGTCACTACAAGAGAAGTTTTACCTCAATATAAAAATAAAATTATAGCCATTCAAGTTGTCTATTAACCAAAAAGTTGATCTCAAAAAATTTACAATAACCCATAAGCTTCATTAGTAGACTCATATCAAGGCTTTCCTGCAGCAAACTTCAGGGAACACATCTATGATCCTGGCCCAGTGCCCATCTTTCATAAATCCCAAGGAGGGAATTCATACTTGGAATCAAAATATAAAACTTTAAAGGTCATTTCCAATCATAATTCTGTGATTCTGCACGATAGACATCAGAAAACCTTGGCAAAGCTACAGAGTTAAATCTAGTATTAAAAAGGAAGGAAAATGTGCAAGGGGTCAGGAACAAAACTTGGGATAAAATGAGCTATTTTCTGAAGTGATATATCACTGAGTTTCTAAATATTATAGTTCAACTCAGTATCATATATGAAAGTTATACATTTACTAGGACCAAAAGAGATTGATTAAAATGTGAGCCTCTTGAAAGTGACTAAATACTAAAGGAACGATAAATAAATACCAGCCATGTAGCTCATAAGGGGATTGTGGTTTAGTGAGTGACCACACAGCCTTTCATGCTTTTATAATAAAAGCAGTTATACTGGCATAAATCACTATTATGATCAGGCCTAGAAGCCCACAATATCTCATCAGACTATCTAATGGGCATATTTATTTGCTGCCTAAAGGAGATGACAGAATTCTTGAACGTTTTAGTCATGTTTCAGCACCCAGGCCTACATAATCGTATCTCAACAATTCACCACAATTCAGCAAATGGAAATTCTCCCACTTTAAAAGCTGCTCTATTAGTAGCTCTCAACATTTATTACACAAGTGTATGTGTTACTAGATCCTAGAACTAATAAAGACGGTTTTAAGCCTTCCAACCAATTTTTCAATATTCGATAAGGTAATCAATTTGTCCAATTTTAAGCAGCACAGCTTCATAAATGAGAGATATTTGGCATAGAACCTGATTTAAAATGCATTCTTTTCTCAAGAGCTTGAATAGTTGTAATGAAAATTTATAATTTGTAGTATATTATACATGGAAGTGAATTGAATGTCTCTATCAAAATTATCCATGGTAAAAACCTTTTGTGTTCTAACATAAAAACAGGCAGACAAATGCAATTACATTAGATATGCTGTCATCCAGAACATCTGAAGAATGCTATTTATTCAATCTTATCAATTTAAACTTACTTTACTACCACAGCTGAGTACAAATACCAGGTCATGACCATCACATTAATACCATGAGGCTATCCCAAATGCCATTTGTGGAAATCAATGAAGAGAATTTTATTGGGTCCAGGCTATTTCACTTGCAGGCAATTGTCAAAATCAATCCGGGTCTAACAAGTTTTCTAACTTAATTTGTAACTTGATTTATACCTGCAATTCTTACAGATTAGACAACTGATTAAGAAGCATTGATTTATTCTCAGAAAAAAAATGAACCTTTCAAATAAACCTCACATTATTACTTTTCATAAAAAGTAACACACAGCATTTCCAAAATATACAAATTCTTCAGCTGAAGGAATAAAGGAAAGCGCTCTTTTTGTAGAAAGCAATTTCAATGATGATGTTGCTAATGACAATTACGTGGCATTTTAAAAACCTTCAACTTACCAGAATATACAGGTTGTATTAATAAATTTATATTAAAACATTTCACTGTTGTAGGTAGGGTCCAGTTTAAAGACAGTTGTTATTCACGAAATATCATGCTAGTTGAGCTTTGAAATTATCTCTAATATAAATACACTTAATTGTTTTTTAAAAGACAAATACATAGTTCATTTAATCTACCAAGACTGAGTATAGTCATTATAAACTTGAATACTATTATCTGAATTTCCTTGAATTAAAGTTCTTCATGTCTTCTGTCCAGACTATGGAAACCAGCCTCTGGTCTCAATTTACAAATCAGGAGTCCTGGAATAAAAATATCTGAAAGACCTTGGATTATGGGCTTCTTATCAACTTCAATTTACCAATGAAGTTTTGAAAAGGAACATACATTTTATATTTAATTAGCTACAATTTGATTGTTACCCAAAAGTTATTACTAGAATTAACTGAATTTTTAAAATTACAGTAAAAGTGGCATTGCATTTAGGCTGAAATAATGAACAACGAATAGATACATCTTTTTAAAAATACTGTTTTGAATTCTCCCAACTTGGTCAAATGATAACCATAAATATTCACAGAAGCAGATTAGAGGATGAGCATAGGCATCCTTCCAGCCCTATGCCTGTTAAGTGTCTGCTTTATACTCACACCATGCATCATCTGTGACATTTAGCCCATCCCCTTTGTTTAACAACCCCTCACCAATGGCTTCAGTTTCTTCCCTAGAACCAGAACCTAGGTGCTTCCTTTCACTCGCCTCCTGCCATTATCCTCGTTGTTGTGGATTCTCTTCCCATCCTACTTTATATACTTACCAATCCAATCACCTACACATAGCACTCCTAGAATAAATCGGACACTTTGTCTCCGAATTAAGGTGGACCCTCAGCATTACTGCTACATGACTCTGGTTAATTTCCCATAGCAGCTATTGCAAACATCTCTTCAAGACCCCATCTCACTGTAACCCACCCTGCTTTCAACAGAAAACCATGACTCCTACTGTACAGAGAAAGGGGGGCTAGCAAACATGGACTCTAGCAGCTTTCTGCCCCATCTCATCTCCTTTCCACTGACTTTGACATGATAGTTGGCCTTTCTCCTATTCAAGGTTAATTTCACTGCACATGCTCTTGAGCTGACGCTTTCCTATCTGTTCAGTTCTCTACTTCCCAGGTTATTCTATCCTATACGCTCTCTCCCTCCTTCTTGCTCAGCCTCCACAATCACAGTCCAGTAGAAGAGCTCTGCTTCAACCCTCTTCTACCCACCATACATGAACCCCTCCCTTGACAATTGTCTATTCCTTAAAAGAACAACCACTTTCAGTCACCATTTGCACCTCCAATTATTTTCAAGTCACTTAAACCACTTACTGCCCCTATCTGCACTGAATATACCTTCACAAGGGTGAGAAATAACTAATCCCACCATGGTGCCGTGAATCATTTCCACAGTCATCTCACTTGTCCTTTCTATGAATGCTAACATTATAGAAGACTGCTCTCCACTTGGAACTCTGAATTGGACTTGCAAATGCTACCTTCTCTTAATTCTCCTCCCTCTTTATCAAGCCCTTCTCCATCTCTTTGGTCTGCTTTTAATTTCTTCAGCCCACAAGTGTCGGTAGGCCCCAAAAATCAACCCCTGACTTGCTTCTCATCTTTCTCATCATTAACTTCCATGTGTTCCTTTACCATATATATTGCTGTCAGAATTATTATCTCATATATTCACCCAGTATTTACTGAACACCTTCTATGCACTAGGCTTTCTGCTGCATGCTGCCAGCTAGTTCTTTCAAAGGCATCTCAAATCCAACACCTCGAAAACAGTATTTTGTCCTAAAATATGCTTACTTATAAAGTTGTTTTCTTGGGTATTGACAGCACCCAGTTATCCTGGTCAAAAACAGAATTATCCCAGTTCCTTCTATGTCATGCCCCATCATTGGTGACCAGTCAATTGAATCTCCTTCATGTTTGGTACCTGTCATTTCTTCTTCACTCCTGCAATACCTCACTATTTCTTACATTGTTCCTGAACTTGCTCTGTCTCTCTACTTTCACAACTTCCAATCTATCCTCCACAGTTCCATTCTGCAAAAAACATCAATCTAATATGCTGTTTATGGATCATACTATACATGAAGATCTTAGAAAAATATCTAAACCCCTTGGCATAGCACAGAAGACCTTTTGTTGCTAGTCCTGGGGAATGATAGCCACACTCTACCAGTGTTTACTACATGCCAAATATTGTGCTGGGCACTAAAAAAAACAACCATTATATTATTGTCAATAATCTGCAGGGGAAAAGGTGGAATTGCTGCAATCTTTAATTTTATGTGTCAACTTGACTGGGCCACAGGACCCCCCAGATATCTAGTTAAACATTATTTCTGGGTGTGTCTGTGAGGATGTTTCCAAAAGAGAATAGCATTTGAATTGCTATACTGATTAAAACAGACTACCGTCCCCAATGTGGGTTTGCATCATCCAATCTGTTGAGGACCTGAACAGAAATTCTGAGAAAGGCAGAGGAAGGGAAATTCTCCCTCTCTGCCTGACTATGTGAACAGGACACTGGTCTTCTCCTGCTCTCAACCTGGGACTTATACTACTGGCACTCTGAAGCCTTTGGACTGGAACTGGAACTACCTCAGTGGCTTTCCTGCATCTATAGCTTACAGATAGCATATTGTGAGCCTTCTCAGCCTCCACAATCACATGAACCAATTCCTCACAATAACTAACTAAATCAATCAATCTACTGTATTTTGCTATGTATAATGCACACCGTTTTGCCCAAATTTGTGAGGGAAAAATAAGGATGTGCATTATACATGGGTAGTACTAATGCTGTATCTATATAAATCTTTTTAATTCTTTTATTTATGTTTATGAGTTAAAAGTACAACTCTAGAGATCAGTAACAATATCCATATGCAAAATAATACCCTGGAATATGATAATTTTTTATATAAAAAATTTATACATACAATTTCTTGTACCTTGTATCTGTTCTTGTGTTTTGTAATTAATTGTTCCATAACATTTCTTATACCATAATATGTTAAAAATAAATGCTAAAATTTCTTTATAATACAAAAAACAAGTACCTAAATAGAAACAAATACAAATTCCAATTAAAAAAATTAAAACAAAAGATTTTTTTCCCTCAAAGTTTAAGCCAAAAATGTGAGTGCACATTATACATGGCATAAGATGGTATCTGGATCCATTGGTTCTGTATCTCTGGAGAACCCTGGCCAATCTAATACAATTGTTATCCCCATTTTAAAGATGATGAAACTTGTAACAGTCAATCAAAGAAATTAAATAATTGCTTAAAGTCATACAGCCACTGAGCGATAGAGGACAGGATTTACCCCTCTATTGTTCCCCAGGACCATGCTTTTAACTACTGTGCTGTATCACCTCCCTCCCTGCTCTCAGTCCACTTTTTTCTCATACTCTCCACTCTAGCTACACCAATTCTTTTAGAAGACCCCAATATGCCAGTCCAGACCTTCACCAGAAATGTCATTTCTTACTTGTACCCTTGGAGAAAACACCGACTCATCTTAAATGCTCAACATAAAGTATCATACCCTTTGTGGTTTATAAATCTGCTCTGAAAGTAATTCCCAAAAAGAGACTGTTAAAATACCACAAACAGGAACAGGCTTTGGTATATAATTTCATAGCTTCCCAAGGTATGTGATCTGAGGGGACAGCTCTTATTGGCAGAAATAGCAGAAGGACATTCTTTAAAGTAGCTTCATTACTTTATATTTAAATCTATAAAGCAGGTAATAATTTTGGCCAACAGTCTTGGCAGATGATAACAAGACAGGCAAATAGCATTCCAAAATCAATACATATACATTTATATGAGGGCTGTTGGGAAAAAGTCCAGCCATAAATGCCTCTATTTTTCACATGACATGGCTGGACACTTTCTGGACAGCCCTCGTATACCTACCCAAGTTAAGTGTGAGCTAACTTTGGAGGCAGTATACTCAAGTGAAAGGACACAGGTTTTTGAAGTCGGACCTGCCAGGATTTGAAATGATTTCTACCATTTATCATATAGCTGTCCTAGAATGTGATACTTAAACCTGTGAGCCTCAGTTTCTCCATTTTTTTAAATAGGAATAAAATAACTAGATCATAGGGCTTTTGCCAGGATTAAATGAGAAAATGATGATACAGATCCAAATGTGGCTGCTGGGAGAGATAAATGGCAGTTGCCTTCTATTTGAATATACATTGTAGATCCCTTATGAAAAGTCGCCAGAGTTAAATATCACAACTGATCTGTTCAGGATCAATTTATTGATCATGCATTGCTACAGAGGGAAGACCTCCTGCTTCACATTTAAAGTAACCCAGACACTCTTTTAAAAAGAAACAACAGAGGGGACTCGAAAAACATTTGTGAGTGACATTTAAGCCATTCATAAAGTACTCCTCTGCACAGAGCCTGGTGGGGGCATATACAAGCACACTTAACAGAGCTGTCCTGCATGAACTAAGACAGCATGAACTCAAGCACTAGATAGATGATACGTAGTTAGGTAGGTACGTAGGTAGGTAGGTAGGTAGGTACATATGTACATACATATATACATACATAGAGGACAGAGAGACAGAGACAGAAATAGTCTCCCCAGCTTTGACCCTGAACTTTAAAGCAATCTGGGTAATAACCACCGGGAGCGCATCTGGCCGAAGTGTGGAATTTTCAGGAGCTTGGAAACGCCAAACTGAGACTAGTAAGGCCACGGCAGCTGCAAGCCCCACCTAATCAGAATGTTGGCAAGTAGAGTGGAAAACAGAGCCAGGATTACTGCCACAGAGCAGCAAAGCCTCTAAACCTGACCATTCGTCCACATGTTCTAAACCTACGTTTAGCATAGCAGGAGTTATGGTCACAGGTGAAAAGCCCCTTTAGAACCTATCCGAGATGGCATTTGTGAACACCTCTTGGTGCCCTACTATGCCAGTAAGGGCATTTTCCTCTCATGTTAGCATGAAATGTGCCTGAGGAAACACAGCATACAGGCCCAGAGGGTGAAAGAGTAGAGCAGGAGGCCAGAATATTTCCCTTAAGCCAGGCCACCAGTCTGACTCCCATGGCCTCTGGAACTGTCACCTTATCACTACACTGTCCCCCTTCCCCACAAGCCACTTAGGAAACACTCAATTATCACTGGAACGTCTCTGCTTTCAGGGATCAAAACAAAACACCACTCATCTGTTTCACATAGCGTATCTCAATAAAGAGTATTGAGAATGGGTAATTTGGTTATTTCTAAACAGCATGATCAAAAAAACAAATTCCCATTACTGCCAAGCAGAGCAGAAAAGCCATAGGAGTAACTGCATTCATACTTTACTATTAATCCTGTACATGCTTACCGAATGGCCACACTCCTCACGTGGTCTCTTCTCTGGCGACAGTATTTTACACAAAAATGCTGTACCTTAGCTCTGACCCTGCAAATGCAATACATTTTTACATCTTATGTTTCTTTAAAACACTTCATTGTAGAAAATAAATGGAAAGGATTTTAAAAAGAACAAACAATAACAGAGAGAAGCAGTCATCACATTGAACCATTTGAAATGAAATGAATGTCCCATAAAAATGTACAGCTATAAATAATACCAAGTCACCACCCATATTTCTGAATGGAAAGATCAAGGACCATATTTCAACAAATTAGAATGGTATCATTTTGCAGAGACAGATTTAAGGATCTGCAAATCTGCCTGGTTAATTTCTTACTGAAAAGTGCCTCTTGTAAGCACTTCCTAAGTTATAGTAAATTCAGTTATTACACCAACTACTGAAAACCTGAGTCTCCTCTGCACGGCCCACTACCCTCTTACCGTTCCCAACGTTCAGTCTCCCAAGCCAAAGGCAGGGCAATTTATTCTAAAAATCTAATGAAGTAGCAGGGTGATTTTGCAAAACTGGAAGTAAGTTCTGAGTGGAGACATAGACATGAGAATAAAGTCAAACCCACAGAAGAAAGTTACATTCTCATCAGTCAAAGCATAAAAAAAGTTTCCTGCAGCATCTGCTATGGTTCTGTGAACACCACCAGAATAATAAAAGGCAAAGAGTTTAATTACTTGTCCTGAAATAATCCCAAAATTTTGCGGATGTATGTCCTAAATGCAAAGAAACTCAAATGTACGTGTATTTCTCCAGTTTTTTTCAGTATAAAACATTTCTGGGGTTCTGAAATTGCATAAATTTATCAAACATACTTACAATTATGACGCTAAATGTATTTCTTTCCTATTTCAAAAGTGCTCTTATTCCTCACATTCTAAAATTTAATAACCAAATATCCTTTCCAGGCCTCTAGTGATTGATTTAGTTTCCATTTTAACATTTCTCCTCTAAATCTTTCAAAACTAACCACAGTATGTCCTAGGGACCTAGTGCTTCAAACCACAGTTTCTGGTTTCCAGTCTCAACTCTGCCACCAATTAAATGGAATCCTTGAGCAGGTGACTTTACCTCTCCTACTTCTATCCCCGCTCCTTTAAAATAAGGTAGTACCAACAAAAGCTCTTCGTGTTGCTAAAAGGATTTTAAACAGGTTAAAAGATGCATTCACAACAGACTAGCCATTATTATTAAGAATATTGATCCCAGCAGACAACAGACAGGCGGCAGGGAGGAAGGACGTATCAGAAATGGCTGACTGGTTAAAGCGAAGCACCATACAAGTCTGAAGAGAAATATTAGTGAGCAAGAAAGCCTCCTTTTCTGATATTCTTCCAAATAAACAATGGAAGATACTTTCTTTCTTTTTCAGAATCCAAGAAAGGCTTAGAAAAATGTCACCTTTCATTATATGACAGCATTGGTTACTAAGCAAAATAGTTTCTGACAGCCCTAGAAATTACTGGGCACGTTCTCTCCTAAAAGCTACCAAGTTTTTCTGTCTTTCCACTATCTTATGATTCATAAATGTTGCCATCATATTGGAAAGAACTCTTTTTACCCTTGTATTTAATCCATTTAAAGCGATACAACATTTTCCCCATGTCTCTCGTGAGAACAACAGCCACTGGGAATTCTGCTCACCAATATTTATAAACACAACGTCTTTTGTATATACACCCTTCACAGTTGTCAAAGCACTTCCACTTATATTACGTCATGTGATCTTCTCAACAACCAAACAGAAGAAAAGAAAGGCGATTTTTCCCATAGGTGAAGTAATTGAAGCCCAGATGGATGGTTTCTCTGATTTCTGAGGCTACTGTTTCTTTCACCACTGCCCCTGGGCCTTACTTCCAGGCCGCATCCACGTCCAACACACACACTGCGGTGCTGGTGACGTGGTCTCACATGTGTTCTATCTCCCTGTCTCATCTCCATGACAAAACCTTCAGGGCTAGGGCTCATTAAATTCTTACCCAGTGCCAGCGTTCTCTAATAAGGCAGTCAGGAATTATATAGCCTGTCTTTCTAACCGTTTATGGTTAGTTATGCACATATCATCTGCCCCAACTAATTAGATTGGGAATCAAAATAATAATAATAATAATAATAATAATAATAATAATAATAGAAACAACAAGAACAATAACAGCAACTGTGATAGATGTTTTTATTTACAGTATATTTTATTCTCATAACAACTCTACATGTTATGAGTATTTTTATTTTATAGATTAGGAAACTGAGTCTCAGGGAGGCAAAGAACTCCCATAGAACCACGGAGCTACTGGTGATGATGTCAGATTTGAAATCTACCTTCAGCTGGCTTCAAAATCCATCCACTTTTCATCATGACAGACTGTTTTAAATCTCTGAATTCCCATGATCTATCATGACACCTAACCACACGGTTGTTTACTCATTGAGAATGTGTTAGTAATTAAAGATCCAAAGAGATGTGCTTTCTCCTAATCTTACTGGAAATGGCAGTTTTCCTGTTTGATGCCCACACCCAGCTTTCTCTCCAATGGATGCTGTTCTCTTCCACTCCTCCGAATTTAGTTGGCTAGAGGTATGGGCATTACATACTCTCCACTGTTGCTTCCAAACAATGGTCCATCACCAACTCTCAGCACACATTTTGAGGCACAATTGAGCATGTATGTACTTTCCTACATATTCATCACCACCATCTGCTGCCATCTAGGACACATTCCCAAGTTATTTAATAAATTTGGCACCCTAGACAAAATCTTCTACAGCCCAACATCTGCCATCACATCTTCCTTGAAATTCCCTACGTCAAACAACTACAACCGTGATCCACTATGGCCACTTTGTATCTTATCACCTCTTAGAAATGCCCCCTTCTTCTAGATTATGGTCTTTGCATTTCCCTTGTCTTCCACTGCCAGTGTCTCCATTATTAAACCTTATCTCTTGTGTCAACAATCTCCTGCTTCTCTCATGCTTTTATTCTTTCCTTCTCTCTCTTCTCTTCCCTTCACTACAAATACACTCTGTCTTCCATAACTTACAGTCTTTTCCACAAGCTCACTTAAATTCAACTTATTCCTCAATGTGTGCATTTACTACTTGTCCATCTACTTGAAACTTACAAATTGAGTAAAGCCACAACTAGGAATTAGCCTCTAGGAGTCACAGAGCTATTCAAGATGACTTACATATAAGGAGACAATTGCAGGTGTAAGTTCTGCATGTTTCTGTGATAATACTTCAAGTATCAGAAATAAAATGGTGACATAACAGATTATAGTTTCACTTTAGCAATTGGTTATCCAAATACAGAGCAATCACCTTTAATCAGGTTGATCACTTTTTCTATGAATAGATACAATTTATTCTGTTTTCTTAAGTATTATGAAGAAACTCTGCTTTTGATGTTTCCCAAAGAGAAATTCCTTCTCTTCATCATTTCTGACAAAAGGTATATGCACTCTATATATCTAGATATAACTCACCTTAAAAATAATATATAGTTATACCAATAAAAGTATCTAGATGACTGCTATTTTCTTACACATATTTAGGCAAGAATTATTTTCAAAAGCAGGCAAACTAAATGTGATTTTAGTACATCTTCCAAAGATGAGAAGAAAAAAATTTCAAAATTCTTAAGTTTTAGGGTAAAATATAAAGTTCCGTTATATGACATATATTAACTAAATAAGTAAAACAAAGATTTTGATGAAATACAAACATTTTCATTTGAATATTCTATCTTAATGTGGATTTATTTGTATTTTATTAGTTTATACTATGAGACAAAGACATAGCCAATAATGCTATATAAGTAAGAAATACTTCATTAGTCAATATACTATGGAATACCAGTTCCTTTAGGATAATATCAAATTCAAAAGAAAATCTCACTCATATCAGTAAAAATAAAACTCTTTCTTGGCTTGTCTATCGTCAAATAAAATACCTTCCCCTCTAGATGAACATTTAAGAATAAAGAATAGTGAACTATTGATGTCTCTTCTCTGAGATTAGATCCATTTTCCTCTTCTCTCGAATTTTACCTCCAGGGGGCAGTACAGTTCTAATGACAGGATATGGAGTCAGCATGCCCAAGCTGAAACCTCTGCTGTCATTTCAGTAACATAAACCAGGAAAAGTTAGTTAACTTGAGCCTTAATTTCTCATGTATAAATGAAGAGAAGAATACAACCTACATCACAGGATTGTTATAAGGATGAAACAAGAAAATAAGCAGTACGTAAGTGTTCCATCAATACTTGTTTGCTATTATTATGTTATCATATTAGCCTTTCCTTGGGTATCATTAAACATAATTTATTCAACTAATATATTTTAAGCACCTAATACATCAGTTCCCAAGCCGTGGTATGCATACCCCTGGGGGTACAAGCTAGGCCATTCACGGGTACAGGAAAAATAATCAGTATGGCAGAAAAACAAAGTAAAAAAAATGCAAAACGTTAATTATATAACAATAAACATTAAGTTTGAATCACCATTAATGAAGACACTTCAAAATAAGATCACAGTGGTGAATGATGATTGATGAGGGTATGGCTATGAACCCTTCCCCCAAACCTCTCTTCTACCAATCATACAAATACACCTGTAACCAGACTGATCAATGTAGTTATTGACTGAGTAAAAGTAAGTGCGGTCGGTGTCTTTAGTCAGGATTCTTCTCAAGTAGTTTTTTTTTTTAATTTAATGTTTAAATACTTGATCCTCATTATCGATATTTAACTACCACGTATATTGTAAAATTAAATCTGTGGTTTGTAGTTTTAGCGTAGTAATTTTTCTTTTCTAACTTATTATCTTATTTTGACTATTTTACATTAAAATAGGCACTGAACTAAAGTGTCAGAATTTAAAAACAGCCATTTTAAAAACAAAGGGTACAATTTATAAAAATGGGCTTAAAATGGGTACACAGTGGTAAAAGGTTGGGAATCACTGACCTAATACTTGTTAGGCACCCTAGGCGATGAGGCTAAAAACACAACCCAGTCCCTCTTCTCTGTAAGTTCACAGTCTAGTGGGGAAAAGCAGACATGTGAATTATAAATAGAACAATGCAGCAAGAATATACAAAGTACAGCAAGAGTAAAAGAAGAGTGGATTTTTTTACTTCCCACAGGTAAGTAAGGGGAGAGGTGCTTCTTGTCATTTTTGGAAGATAAATAGATAAAATCAACTTGAACATGCCCACTCCCCAATCTCCTGCTCCCCCCAGTCAGGCACCACCCTCAGCTGTTTGCACAAACACCAATGACGAGGGCTCAGCCAATTAGGTGCTTTTGATTCTTGAGAGATAAATGTCAAGTTATTCAAATAGCCAGAGATTCCACAGCAGAAAGCAGTGGCCAGCAGTGCGGTGGTGAGTGCCCAGGGGCACAGATGTCAAGTAGCATCGGAATAGTGACCCATTCTAAGCAAGCTATTCCAATGAAGTAATCTCAGCTATGTCCTCAGTTGCTTATCCTCTCCTGGTTCCCAGTCTCTTTTTGAATCAGATCTGGCCAATTTGTAAGAAACCCAATAGCCTTCCAACAAGCTATTTTTCTGTCTATGTTGGACAGAGGTTCACTGTTATTTGAAACCAAGAACCCCACTTGGTACCTTGAGTCATCAAGTAAAACTTTCTAGCCTCGCTGGAACTGCGTTCTGGCATTCCAGCTGGCCTCTAATTGTCACTTTGTTAACTGAGAAACTATATTGTTGCCTTTTTCAGTATAAACAGATATTACTGTGAAACCTTATTTTAGCAAACTGAATCTCAACAAAGCTATTGTCTGAACTTTCATTTAGTAAAAGAAACAACTGTGCCGACATGCCAAAAAAAATAATAAGACTCTTCCATGACACATCCTTTCACAAGATTCCTTATTCTTTTCACTTTCTGATAAGCAATGAAGAAGGATACAATATGAGGAAGAACAATATAAGGAAATGGAGAAATAAAAAATTATTTACAGGTTTCCTGTAAGAGTCCACAACCCACTCCTATCTTTGTTTTCTTATGTTGATACAACAGCATTTTCCTAAAAAGTCAAATATCAATAATTAGGCACTTGAAGTAAAAGTGTCAGCCCCGAGCATGTCTTAGCCCATGGACCACTGTCATTGTTGGAGAATAAACATGTGACAGTGATTAAGCTGAAAATGCCCACCCCTCTAGGAGGCCCTCAAGGACCGCCAGGCTGGGAAACCACACTATGAGAATCTCTTATGTGAACGTTGTAAAGAGAAAGATCCTGATACCCTGAACTACTGAAAAAAGGAAGATTTGCTTTGCTTCACTATGTGGGATGTAGGGTATGCAGGGAACAAAACCCAGTGAGAACATTTAATAAGTCTTTTCACTTCCTCCCTACTTTATCACTTCCCAGCTGTCTCCAGATTTTATTCTGGATCCACTTTAGCTATGAGGTCAGAGTTAAGCCTTCAGGAATGTGCCTCTCTATAGGCAGAAACCTGATTCCCTCTGAAAAAACTCTTAGCAGACCTTGGGAAAGCTGCAGTTGCTATCACATGTACAGAGAGAGCTTTTGCAGTCATTGGACTTTAAATGTGCTGTTTGTTGGACTGCCAAAAGGTTACTGCTCCCTGGAGAACTGAGCCAGTCCCTCCAAACCCCTCCCACTGACTCATATGTTTGTCTGGCTGCAGCTGCTAAAAAAGATGGGAATTTAAAAGCTGCACACAAGTGCAAAAGCAATAACCAAAACAGTGGCAGTGTCTGCAGGTCTCAAACAGCAAATATCCTTCCTGAAAAAGGCAAGGGAAGAGGAAGCAACATTAGAGACAAAACAGTGGAATACAGAATGGCTAAAGGGGGAAAGAAATGGAAAGGAAATCATGGGTTCTCAGGGCTGCAAAGTATTTGATCTGTGACCTTGCTAAAGGCAGTCTCATGGATTTATTTTCTTCCCCCTGGGGTTAAATTGTCTTTGACCTAGATTTGCATGAAAGTTGATATTGATAACTTGTCCACTATCACACTGTTCTAATCACATTCTTTAGCCATACTCAGAGAACTTTGAAAGTTGTTTTATTATTATTATTATCATTTTCGATTTCATTATTACTCCCATGCTAACAATATCCCAGTGGCAGAGGACAGAAGGTATTTCTGACCCAAAGGAAAAGATTTCTTAACTCTCAAGTCCTTGTATACAAATCCTAAGTTCCATTTTGCAGAGCCCAGAAAAAGAAATCGGTAAGCCAGCACCATCGTCTTCAGGGACTCTCCTCGTCTGCAGCTTCTGTTCTCTGTTCTCCCTGCCCCCGTCCACGCACACTCCCTCACACTCTCGAGTACTCCCGTGTCTCTTCTCAAACAAGAAAGAGATCTAATAAGCATTGATCTAAGGTATGAAGGAGAAACAGTGGTGTCATTCTCGGCAATTCTTCCACTTTCAAAAGAGACAAAGCGAAAGGATGATGTTCACTACACAGAAATTGTTAATAATGAGACATTTTATTCATAAATGTGAGAGTTCATAGGAGATGGAAACTCTCCTTTGAAACCCCTCACATCACACTGTTGAGCTATACTGAAGGTAGAGTTCTCTAAAATTCAACCTTTCCCATGGATGCCCGCTGCATCACAAATACTGAGTAACTCATTTATTCCAGAAACATCTGTAGCACTGCCAAATAAAGCCCATGTCCATGGAATAGAAATGTCACCATAAGTGTTTGTTAGAGAATGCTCTGCCTTATCAGAATCTGTCTCCTCCAGGGCCTTTCTTCGTCTGTTATCAAAAACAGAGGCGTTCTTTCTTAAGGCTGATTCAGCCTGAGAGCATTTCAGAATTTTATTAACTGGATCTCACCTCCTTGTTGTGCTTGAAATCCTGTCACCACCTACCCCATAGTTTTGCAAGAATGTTTCTGATAATAGATACATAATCCATAGACAACTCCATTTGATTTTGATTTTAGATCTTGCTGAGGTAGGTCTTGTCGAAAGCTCCATGGATCCCTTTTCTGCCAGTATCTCAGTATATTTCCACAAAGATCTGAAACTATTTATAAACTGCTCCACTTCCTGGAAAGTTTTTGCTACTCCAAAAAAACTTCTAAAGTTTTAGGACATCACTTTGGAACTGGCTGCTTTGGCACTGATCTTATTTTTTTCATTCTGGGGGGAAATGTTCCAAAAACTCATATTTAAATAATCCTCACTAACTTGCTTATTTTGCAAAATCATGCCTCCCCAGCGAAACTGTAAACTCCAAGAGGGCAAGACATAAACCTGTCATTTGTTTGTTTCTTTGTCAGTTAGTTAATTACTATCAAAATCACTCCTCCCAGTGCCTAGCACAGCGCCTACACACACAGAGGGTGCAAAACAACATTTTGGTAATGAGCATTGAATTAGACAATTCAATATTTAAGGATATGTTTTCAGCAGCCAACATTTTTGTCTATACAGACAAATGAAAATAGAGAGATTAAAATAGCTTGGGCTATGAAATACAAACTACCACTTGTCTCCTAGCTAAGAAATGTATAAATGTTGGAGCTGGGGGAGGAATATCTGCTGTCTAGAACACAGTCTGATATCACTCTGACTTATCACTGAATTGTTCCACGTCTCAGGGAGCTGGCCCCCTGGCCCTTTAACTCCCAGTGAAAGTGTCTAACAAACCTCTGCATTCTCACAGTGTTTTTTCAGGTGCATTATGGCATCTGACTTCTTTTTCCTTATGTGTGCCTTGTTTTTCCTTTGGGCCATCACTTCCTATCGTAGTGTTTGTAATACATGCAAACTGGAATAAGTTAAATGCTATTATCATTTATTAGCCATCATTTTTGGTGTACATATAAGAAGACTGACTTTGAATACTTCTTTTAAATTTAAAATTATCTTGTTAGAATAACCTATGTTATTCAATAAGGTACTGCCTATTGCAGCTTTCTTTTTTTGCTGCTAAAATACAAATAAATAATTTGACTTAATAGATATTGAACAAGTTAAATCAGTTTTTGCTACATTATAATAGTCATTTTCAACAGTTTAACAGATTTGCAAGACTCTGTGATGTAGGTTGGAACCCAATCTTGAGTTGTACCACTGAGGACATGCTTCAGCTGTCCTGGACAACCCTAATGGGAAATATATTTATATATGTGTGTGTTATATACTTATGTGTATTCAAGATTTTGGGGGATAAGCTCCTATAAAGATCATCTTTTCCACTTGTATCTTCACCAGATCTAGTTCTCTTTGATTTAAAAAGAACAGAAAGCACACGGTTTTGGGAACCAAAACAAACATCTCTTCAGTATTTACTACATACCAATATATGAGGGCTGTCAGAAAAAAACCCAGCCATAAATGCCTCTATTTTTCATATGATATGTCTGGATACTTTCCGGACAGCTGTTGTATACTCTGTGGTTTTCCTAACAACCTTGCCAAGAAGCTATTATTATTCACATTTTATAAATGAAGAAATTGTGTCTCAGAGGAGCTATTTTCTCCAGCTCTCATGGCTGGTACACAAAAGAGCAAAACTTGCCTGGATGCAAAGCCAGTACTCTCTTCACCGAACCCCCGAGGCCCTAACCAAGAATCACAACATAGCAGCTGCTTGCAGAAAACTCTCTGACTCTACAAAGTGTTTGCAGATATTTGTGAGATATTTTCTTAGAAAAATAAAACCTATTTTCCATAAATGTAATATTAATGTTTTTGTCACAGGCTTATACACAAAGCCTCTTTTACCTAAAATGTGTTTAAATAATTTATACTTTGGGGCTTTTTTAAAAGAAGAAAACAACAGTATTGTTAATGTACACAGGGTATTTCAGTCTGTGTCGTCACGTGGTCCTATCATATACCTAACCAAACATTCTTTCCTAATATATAATTTGCTAAAAACATGACAATAGGCCAAAAATGAAGTTACTTATGATAAGACCAACATCATCAAGCTGAGACTTAATTACAGTTTCGGATCTCTCAGAAATGGAATCTTAAACCAGTCAGTCAGGAATCACCTGATTATCACTACTTAGGAAATCTGCCTAATAGAACCCTGCATCCCCCAACAAAAGTAACCTTCCAGTAAGCGACCCGCTTTCTTGTTTAGTATAACTTCCTCGCTCCTGTTCCCTTTTGCTTATAAAGGTCTTTCATTTTGGGCATCTCCTCAGAACTCCTTTCTATCTGCCAGAGTGGATACTGCCTGATTCATGAATAAAGCCAGTAAGATCTTTAAAATTTACTCAGATGAACTTTGTTTTCAAACAAATCATTGAACATGAGAATTAGAATGAATCCTATAAATAGGCTGACCCATTATCTCAGTTTGTCCAGGATTTTGGAGGCTCCTAGGAGAAAGGATTTTCATTTTTAAAATTGGGAATAAGAGGTTTGTGAGACATGGGACTTTCAGTGTTGAAACTGTGACCGTCCCAGGCAAACCAGAACAAGCTGGTCACTCCACATATCATCTGGTCCAATCCCCTTCATTTCAAAGGTGAGGAAGCCAAGACTCAAGAAGAACATGTCAGGTGAAGCAGTTAGTGACCCATAATGTTTGTCCTCTTTTCTTCTTATTTATACAGACTCATTCAGCCTCCAGATAAACTGTAATTCCTCGAACTCAATAGCTAGTTTAAGTGTTCATCACTTATACTACCTATTAGGATTTGTCTGTGTGAAACCAAACTCTGTTTCCTTTGTGTTTTCAGCACTAGTTCAGACAGTGCTGAACCTATATGCAATCTGATAGATGTTTGTTCACTGCTATTGAAGAATTAGATTGTGTTGCTTGGCGAAATTGGCATCTTTATTCAAGTTGTATTGGACCAGAAGGACCATGATGTGTTAAAGATAGGAAGCTGGGAGCTTCACAGGCAACATCTTTGGCCTTTTTTCCCTTATTTCCTATATTTTATGTAATAAGAATTACTTTGTAATGAAAAATGAAAGGCATTTTTAAAAGAATAATTACCAGTGCCCATGCTTCCTGATTAATCAGGGGACTGCTGATTCGGGGGGGAAGGTCATGCCACAGGACAAATTTCTATCCCAGTCGTCCGGGTTGCCAGGGTTCTTGTCAACAAAGTAACAACAGAGCATCTTATTCTCCTCCCTCACTGTCCCTCACCTGTTGTCCTCACAAATTAGGTGTAGAAACAGGACAACCCGTGAACAGATTCTAATCTGTTTTCTTACTGTATCAATAAACATCCCCCAATTCCTGTTCATATTCAAATGGGAACCGGCAGTGAAACATGCTTAAAAATTGATGTAGTGTTTGAGATATGAGATGTCAAAGAAAAGAGTTTTTCTCCAGCTGTGCTGCATCTCCACATCTGCCAAAATGCTCATGGTTTGACTTGACGCATTCCAAGTTACATTCCTCCTTCTTACAAAAATGAGAACCATGTGCCAGAACTCATTAAGAAATTACCCAGTAAACACTCTGGCTCCTAAGTTGCTTTCTGACACCAAATAACTTCCTTTGATCAGTAGAAATGGTATATTATATTCCGTACAAACCTTTAAATGGGAGTCACTGCCAAGAAATTCCAACAGGGATGAAAATACCAGAACTGTGAAGTTGACCCAGTACTGCTTCTTTATTCCACAGTACACTGTGATTCCATTTGATTCATTAGTATTTAATTTGGCTGAAGTGCTTTTACACCCACTTAGAAACATCCTCTTTCAATTTTTTTTTCTCTCCTTAAAACTCAAGAGTATCACTATCCTATAACTTGAAAGTATACCTTGAGATTATTTTATTAAAATGCAAAAGGAGATTTCCAGGGATCGGCAGGCCGCTGATTAAACAATGGTGCACGGCATCTTTCCCACTGCCATCCGTCCCTCATTTCCAAAGGTTAAGGTAAGCAGTGGAGGAGAGAAAAATCTCCATCACCAAAGGAGAGTCTGGTCTGAGCATCTGATAGGGAGCAAAGGTTACTCTCTTGCTTTATGAGAGGCTATTAGGGCTTCATTTTCTCTACACAGACCAGAGATATTTTTAGCATTGGTTTGCAGTCTGCTCTACTGGCGATGTTTCTTAAAGTTACTGAGTGAAACAAACCCCAAAATCATGGTGTGTGTTGTGACAGCCTTTATGAGCTCAGTACCAAATACACCTCTCACAGCAGCCTGCAAACTTTTGGGTACAAAATACAGAAACAAACTCTATGCCATATCCGAATCTCTTGGAGACACTAGTCAAATTACTCAGCTCACTCCCACCTCCAGGACGATCATAAATGCACTCATCTTTACCCCTGTACATCCCTATTAAATAGGCTGTCAGATGTATCATTTTATATGGGACAGAAAACAACAGTACTGTCCCATTTCAAATAGTACATATGGTCAGCCTAGTCTCACTGGGCTAAATTCAAGGTGTCTATGGACTGACCACACATACTGTTTGAAACACACAGTACCGTTGTTTATGTCCCATTTAAAATAGTACATCTGGTCAGCCTACCATTAAGCACCTTTACTCTCATAACTACAGCCCAGCACTGATATCATAATAGACCATGGTCATGATCTGAGCAGTTAAACTGCAATTTCAAGTAATTGAAATATCAATATTTCAATATTTCAATATTATCAATATTTGAAAAGGGTACAGTCTGTGCATGACCCAGCAAATCTGCTTGTAGGAATCTATCCTCCTGATATCTGCATTAAGAAGGCAAAAAGTATGTCAATGGCAATGTGGAATTTCCCACTGCTTGTAATCAATAGTAAAAAAAAAAAAAGAAAGCAAATGAAGTAGCAAACTAATTAAATAAATTATAATATCAAAGCACTGAAATTCTATTCAACTTTTAAAAAGGAATAGGCAAACCTATATCTGCTGATATAATAGAGAAAAATAATTTAATTCCTCATGGATTTTGACTGTCTATGAACACGCTTTTAGCCACCATGATTACATAGGAGCAGAGTTGAGAAAAGGGTTCTTGGGGCTGGGGACATGTAGTTAAGAACACTTGGAAGATTTTGTGACATTAAAACTTTCAGACTTGCAGGAGAGCTTCCTGGCCTGTATGGCACAGTACACTGAAATGATGTACATTTGCTGCAGTGGGGCCAAGCCATCATTCCCTTCAAAGTGGCCAGGTAAAGTGCAGAGCTGCCAGACCTGCTGCCACCAGGGGTGAGCAGCCCTGCTGCTCACTCTGGAGTGCTGCACAAATACCCATAATTCCATGTGTGTGCTGGAGAACAAGTTGGAGAAGCTGTCAATGGCAGGGACCGTAAAAGTTTCCTGGTGCTTAACTCAAATATTAATTTCCAAAGGAAAGAAAACAAAATATTGACTGTAACTAGAGCATCCTATGCAAAAGAATAAAGATACCTGGGGCTCTTTGAGCTTTTTCCTCATCTTCTACCTTAAGGTCACTTTGAAATGCTAAGTGAAAGACACCAGACACAAAAGATCACATATGTGATTTCACTTACGTGAAAAGTCCGGAAAAGATATATCTATAGAAACAGAAAGTAGACTAGTAGTTGTCTGGGGCTGGGCGTAGAAACACACTGACCTCAGATGGGTTTGGGGAATCTTCTGGGAATGACAGTAATATTCTAAAATTGGACTGTGCTGATGGCTGCACAATTACGTAAATTTATTAAAATTACTGAATGTTGCACTTGGAATGGATGAATTTCACAACATGTAGACTATATCTCAATAAAGCTCTTAAGAAACACTTTAAAGTAATATTAAACAACTTACAATTTTAGCCTTATTACCTATATTTCTAAACAACAGACATATAGCTAAGTTATAAAAAGCAAGTTACATATAATGATATTCTATTTTCCCATTTAAAAAAAAGAAGCTATACTTTAAGAAACAAGAAAAAAATGTATTTAAACCTGAATATCCACAGAAAATGACTAGAATGAAATACAAATAATTTTGTTTTTAGTGGGTGAGAATGGAATTTCCTTGCAGTGAATTTTTTACTATTTATTTTATGCATTTTTATACCATTAGAAATTTTTATAGGCAAATATTCCCTTTATTTAGTAACATATAAATTTTCTTTAATGTCTATGTTTTTCTTTTCATCGCAAACAGACTTGTCACCATGATCACAAATTACTTGTAATTAAATATTTTAATTCCAGAATAAAAAGGTAAAGTATTTGCTGGTTTTGGAAAAATGTGATTAAGGTTTTCACACACTTTGTCTCTTAACAAATTCAGTGCAGTAATGTTTGACAGAGTGTGCTAGGTATTCTACTGACACTATAGAGGTAATTTTAGGTCAGAGGCTGGCAAACTTTTTCTTAAAGAGCCAAATAATAAAATGCTAATTATTTATTAAGTATTTTAAATAATTAGTTTTTGAGGCCATTGTCTTTATCTCGACTACTCTGCTGCTGTAGGTCAGAAGCAAACACAGACAAATACATAAATGAATGGGCTTGACTATGTTTGCTGATGCCTATAGTAGGTGGTACAATGATTTTTTTTTATTTTAACACTTGTCTGAACATGTATTAGAAAAATAAAACTACCACATCAAGTCCATGAATCCATAAGTATTACTGCTTAGGATGAGGCTGAATTTACTTAAGTTTTTTAAAGGTTGGAGATTTAAAGAAAAATATGAAGTAAATAAGAGAACAGAAGGTATCTGGATATGACAAAAATCATGAAAGATACTTGCAAATGACAAACATTTGGGGAAAGTGCATTTAAGTATGAATAATGATTTGTTGTTAATGAAACAAAACAAAACAAGCTGTGATGAAGAAAATCGCTCTGAACTAGGTAACTCTTATCACAACCCAACCCAGTACTTGAGGCAAAGCTCCCTGAAAGAACTATCAAAATATAACCAAAAAATTGCAAAGGTCCATAGATTTACTGGATCATAGACATGGCCAGGCTGCCCAGGAGAAAGTGCACACTTAAAAACTGAGTTCCTGGAAGCACATGCAAATCAGAGGCTTCAAAATGGTGAAAGGAAAGGAAATATACAACAGCACCATTCCAAAGTTCTTTTCCGGGCACTGCAGTGCACACGATCTGTGCTTGGCGCTGAACTCAGCAAATCAAACAGACAAAGGAAGCATACAGTGCCCTTGGGGAACTGGTGCCCTCCTTGCAAAGCAATTCTGATGACAAGGGCAACTGCACTGTCAAAACAAAGTAATGCTGCTCCCCAGTACTGTCCCCATTCAATTCAACATGTCGCGATCCAGGTCAAGGGAAACACATGTTTTAAACTTTTCTTCCTCCACTTTCCTAAATTCAGCCATAATTTACAAACTAATAACGTAATAACTATCAATGGAGTGTTTTCTACTTAGGAAAATTGGAATTGAGAAAGGGCATGAAAGGGTAGGGTATATATGGTGGGGAGAGTAAGGAGCTAGTGTTTTTGAGCAACTATATGCCAGGTATTGTACTTACACTGTTTTATTTAGTGGTTACAACAAATCTATGAGATAGATATAATTATCTTCATTTTAGAGAAAAGAAAACAGAAACATTTGTCTAGATACATCTCCTTTGTCTCAAGATAAAACTTTCATATCAGTAATACTGTACATTGATATAAATATTGATCTATAAACCTATCTTAGCTCTTCTCCTACCTGGCTACTTGCTTAAAGGTCAGCCGCCATCATGAACACAGTAACTATCTGGACCAGAAAGTTCATGACCAATGGACACTTTCTGCAGAAACAAATGGTCATCAATGCCCTTCATCTTGGGAAGGCAATAGTACCTAAGACAGAAATTCGGGGAAAATGAGACAAAACGTGCAAGACCACAGCAAATGTTATCTTTGTATCTGAATCTAGAACCCATTTTGGAGATAGCAAGGCAACAGGATTTGGCATGATTTATGATTCCTTAGATTACGCAAAGAAAAACGAACCCAGACACAGACTTGCAAGACATGGCCTGTGTGAGAAGAAAAAGACCTCAAGAAAACAGCGAGGGGAATGCAAGGGAAGAAGAAGAAAGTCAGGGGGACTGCAAAGGCCAATGTTGATGGTGGCAAAAAGAAATGAAGTGTCCAGCAGTGAGGTGGAGATAGGACAACAGGAGCGAAGATTTGTCAGTGACTATCTGTGGTGATTGTGCTGATTTTTCATGAGAAGATTAATAAACTAAGAACTTGAAAAAAAAAAACCCTATATTATTTCAGGTTTCTCTGTTAGCTTTCCTTAGGCTGCCAAAATGTTCTTTGTATATCTATATTCAACAAAATTGTATTTGGCTTTAAGACTTACCTTCAGCCTAACTTGACCCAAGAAGCCTTCCTCCATTCCCTGCACAGTGCCTTGGTTTTCCATAGGAACTACCATTCTGCTGAGTTCCATGCTATACTACTGTAATTGCTAATTTACTTTACAGTCTCTCCCAGTAGACAAAAATCTCTTAACAAAAACAGAGACCATTTCTATTTGGTTTCTCTCCTCGGAGCCTTAATATTATTATATCTGAAACAAAATAAGAACTCAGTAATCTGTGGAATAAATAAATGCATGAGTGAACTGCGTGGCCCAATGTCTAACAGCATGTACATTAGAGAATCAGGATTTGAACCTAGTCTCTCTGTCCATTATATCATAATGTGAGCACAAAAAAATCAATTCATCACTACTTTACCTTTAGGATATTAAAGGATAGTCCATCAGTGGCTTAACTGCTCCTTGGGAATCCTTCAGAAAGTACCATCAACTAGTGCATAAGAAAGGAAAAAAATTTAATGACGAATTTAATGAAAATTAAAATGCTATTAGATAGAAAAGTTGAGGGTTTTGTTGTTTTTGTTTTATTTTATTTTTCTCAGAATTAAATAGACAAAGAACTGGGAAGTCACAGTATAGTACTCAAAAATAGAATCATCCAAGTCAAATAAGTTTATTCTTGTAGTGAGATGCCTCTAACCTCACAGCAGGCCAAAGTACTTCTGTCATTTCATTTTTATCAAATCCGTAGGAAGGTCCTGAGGAGGAAGCTGGTTCATATCATATTGCTTCTCTGAGATTTTCCTGGAGAAGTTCACAATCCCTGAGCACCCAGTAATCTATCTATCTATCTATCTATCGATAGATAGATAGATAGATAGATAGATATATCTATCTATCTATCGATAGATAGATAGATAGATATATCTATCTATCTATCGATAGATAGATAGATAGATAGATAGATAGATATACACACCCCCTGTCTCGGATACAAACTGAACTCATACTAAATACCAAGTTGTTATTCCTGCTTCTTAAGTTCTTTCCAGATAGTTCTGTGGAATGGAATGGGGGTGGGGGGTGGTTATTGCCAGAATAAATCTCCATCTTGCAGGAGCACAAGCACCCAGATGTTGTTGACACTACCACCATGCTGGGCCCTATGTCCCAAACAAAAGCTTAGGTCCTAACATTAGACAACTAGAAGCCATTGCAAGGTTATAAACAAAACAGCGATCACAGTGATATTTGAAATAGTCTTGTTGCATCATTATTATTATCATCATTACTACTGTTATTATTATCTCTACAATAACGTATTCTCATACAAACTTTCATATGCATCCAGAATGGGAGGAAATGTGGTTACAACTGGTATACATGAAATCACCTTGAGTAGGCACGTAAAAGTATTCGAAGGTTAACGCAACACCTGTCATGGGTGTCATGAAGGAAGAATGACTGACAACTGTTGCTTTAGACTACTGTACTCTGTGGAACTGACAAATGGATTTGCTGCATGTCTTCTGTATGCAAAGCATCATGCCAGATGCTGCTGCATTCTTGGCTTCTCAGGCAAGAACGATGGGAAATTTTTTAGGGACACCATTGTCAAAGTCAAGTTTTAAGATTTTTCTGCTTCAATTTCTTAAAACATAGCAGACTCATAAATAATGAAATATAAATAATCATTTCCTATTTTTGTGGAGAAAATACTTATTCCAGTGACCTAAACATGACTATCTACTACTCTCTATGGCAATGACTGGTAAGTATGAAGGACTTTCAGATATCCAATTATTAATCAGCAGGTTATGTGATGAGCACACATCCAGAAATAAAATAAAACTGGTTAATTTGAATAAACATTGTATGAAACTCTAAAGCATGCCTAGTCTCAAATCATCTATAGACCAAATACACTCATACCTTTAAAACTCAGGATCTCTCTTCTTGGAATATAAATGTCAACTCCTTATACCCAAACAGTCTTTGTTGAAAGTAACTACAAATGCCATTGCACCGTGTAATGTAAGTTGTAGTGTAATTAAACAAATTATAGTTTTCATTTCTATTTCCATTTTGCCTCCTTGAGAATGTAGCTTGTTGACCTTTATTGGACTCTGGTATTGTTCAACTCTTAACAGCAAGACAATCAGAAACCAACTCTTTAGGTCGATAGTGGCCACAAATGCAGTTAATTTATTTAATAAGCATTTATTTAAACATATGTGTAAGATATTGTTCTAGGTACTAGAATTCAAGCAAAGATGTTGTTGAGGCGAACAGCTAACAGATAAATGCGGTCAGTGCAGTATGTGCTAGGATAGAAGGAAATGCCTGAGAAAGCACTTGATGAGATTTGGCGGTTAAGAAGCTTTCCTGGTCTGGAAGAAACCGTACAAAGTAAGCACTTGAAAAATCACGCTAAGCTCATCCACAGTGAGCTAATTAAAACAAACAAATAGACAAATAAATAAACAAAAAAGACATGTTTTCATTCAATGGGCAGTCTTTTTCTTATATTGACCTCCACAGGCAGTTTCTATGGAAGATACCATGAGCAACAAATACCCTATTCACCCCCAAGCCTATAATCTAATTAAGGCAATAAACAAACCTTTTAATTGATGCTTTAGGAGCAGAAAACTTGTGATCAAGCCCTAGATTTTCCACATACCCGCTGTGTGATTTGGGACAAGTTAATATCCAAAAACCTCAAGTTTATCACCTGTATAATGGATACATTTGCTGTAAAGATAAAATGAAAGAATACAACTGAAGCACCAAACCCACGCCTGAGAACTCAAAAAAATGTTACAAAAACATCATTAACATGAAAAATCATACAATGAGTGCACAAATATTCAAAAAAGCAAACAATCAATTTCAAATGTGGCTATTTAAAAAATTATTTAGTAAAGACACAGAGATTTGAGCTGAAACTTGAAGGCAGCATGAGAAAAGTTATACATGGTGGAGCGAACTACAATGACAAAAAGTCAAAATAATGATGATTTGTCCAAGGGGTAATGAAAAGATAATTTTGACTAAGAACAGGATTTGTATAAGGAAGTGACAGAAATAGGACCTGAAAGGTAAGCTGGTGCCAGATTATAAAAGCCCCTCAATGCCAGACAAACATGTTGGGGACCGAAGGTTTTTGTTCCGTAAAGTAAAATGACCAAAGCAGTGCTTTGTAGGAAAAATTGAAAAGGGGGAGACAAGTCAGACAAACCAGTTAGAATGTGATGGTGGCAGTCCTTCTGCATAGCAATGAGGACATACCTTGGAGCAGTGACAGAGTACAAAGATGGACATAGGAAGCATTTTAAAGGATAAAGAAGCAAAACATATTTACTGAATTCAAGTTTGTTCACAGTTCTAATCTAAAATATGTCAGGTTACATTTTCCTGAGTAGTTATTTTCTTGAATTCAAGTTATGAAATTCCAGAGATATGTTGATTCTTCCTGATATTTTAATGGCTGAGAAGGGTACTTTGCTCACCCTTCTTTGACATTAAATCAGCATTGGTACTCATAATAATGTATTCTGTATTCATACACCCAAGGTCCTAGCAGCATTATTCACACTAGCCAAAAGGTGGAAACAATCCAAATGTCCACCAAGAGATGAATGGATATACAAAATGTGATATATAGCTACAAGGGAATATTATTCAGCCTTAAAAAGAAATAAGTCATGCTACAATATGGATGGACTTTGAAGACATTATGTTAAGTGAAATAAGCCAGACACAAAAAAACAAATACACTATCATTCTACTTACATGAGGTACTGAGAGTAGTCAAATTCACAGAGACAGAAAGTATAATAGAATGGTAGTGGCCAGGGACTGAGGGAAAGGAGAGGGGGAGTTGCATAGGTATAGAGTTGCAGTTTGGGGTGATAGAAAAAGTTCTAGAGATAAATAGTTAAACAACAAGGTGAATGTACTTAAGGTCACTTAACTGTACACTTAATAATGATTAAAATGTAAGTTTCATGTTATGTATGCTTTACAACAATAAAAAAATAAAATAATGTGACTCTGATGCCCTGAAAAAGAGCCTGCTGACTCAAAACAAGAGTAAGGTAAAGCTAGCCAACCCATTTAGCCCAGCTGCTCAGCCAAGAGAGACCCCACTCCCCAGGTCAGGCACCATTCATTGATTTGTCCAACTGGAGACATGAAGAGAAAAAAATGCCAGCCATCATCTACATCAAAATGAGAATGGTAGCGTAAGGGCCCAGCCTGTCTGCTTTCCATCTTCCCTGGTCTGACCTAAAGGAAAAAGAGAGGAAGTCGCTTTACCCATCAAAGCCGCGGTTCACCTTGGTCCTTCCCCTTGATAACAAACTCCTCAAGGAAAGGAAAAGTAACTTGCCTATTTCTTTACCCCTTATATCCAAAGCCATGATAAATGCTCCATAGATCCATTCAATGAGCTTTGAGGAAATAGAATGACTTAATATACATCTATCAATTAAAGTTTTCCCAAGTGGGTAATGTGTTCAGTACTATGCCAGGTGGAATGCAAATATGGCAGAGGTATAAGACACGGTCCCTACCTTTTAAGAACATATAATCTACTTGAGGGGAGAAGAATCACACAATAATATAATAATGAACATTATGAAACAGAACATAATTAGGTGCTAAATTGTGTAGTGCCGATGATAAGTACTCTAGGAGGTCATAAAAATGTCGAACATCCTGTAGAAATGAATAATGAGTTGGGAAATCTTTACTCACTGCCGACCTGTAGGAGCAGGCAGAGAAAACTATAAAATGGAATGAAGGCTTTTAAAAATACTCATTATATTTTAATTTTATGTGTAATATACCTCCTTTATTGAACAGTCCCTTTCTTAACATTTTTCCAGATTTTCTGTTTTTCTCAGCCTTGTTTACAAGTAATTAGAAAATGCCTCCAAGGAAAAATTAATGTGCCAACAACCATTTGAAAGAATGTGTAAATTACCATATGACAGAGGTACTCAATGAGAACTTAGTAAATTCAGCCTTCATAAAAATAAACCTTTCATTCAAAGCTTAATTTGTTCAGACAACGCCAAGAAATAACTATACAGACTCCCCTCCTTCCCACACGAGGGCTAATGAGATCCAGCGACAATTTTATTCATTTAGCATCAGAATTCAGACCATCTGCTTTAAAATGGGACTGTCATATCCCTGTGAATGGTATAAATCAAAACAGACAGGGATTTTGTTTCTATAAAGACTCAAACTGTGAGTGTGCATATCTTTTTGTTCTGGCCAACTTTAAACTTTATTTATTTATTTTTTTTATGTGGGTAGTTCCCCAGCTGGGAATCAAACCCAGGCCGCAGCGTTCACAGCACTGAAGCCTTAGCCACTACACCACCAGGGAACTCCCAACTTTAAACTTTAATAGTTGATGGCTGTATAGCTTAAGCAGTGAGCTGAAGAGGCAAGCCATTAAACTCTATTCCCTAGGCTGCCAGTAAATAAAATCTCTCTCCATCACTTTCTTCATCCCTACTCATTAAGTAGCAATCAAACCTGCTCCATCAGAATTGAGTAAATATAGAGCTACCTGGTATTTCTGTCCACTCTTAGCCCCACCTAATACTGACAAGGCTTGGGCACTCTTTGGGTAGTATACTGCTACATAACAAACTACCCCCAATACTTGATGACTCAAAAACAAGCATTTTGTTTCACTCATGATTTTGTGGATCAGAAATTTAAGGAAGTTCACCTTGGTGCTTCATCTCATCCACCTGGTGCCAGCTGGTAGCTACAACCTGAGGATCAATATTCAAGATGGTTTCCTCACTTAGATGTCTTGCACTTCTGTGGTGCTTCATGGTGTCTGTCTGTTTGTCTGTCTGTCTGTCTCTCTCTATCATCCCAGAAAGAATGAGTACTAGAGTAAGACAAGAAGAGGTACCTCGGGTGCAGAATTATAAGATGTACTCATTCCCAACTGCTGCTCCTACACTCACTCAACCCTGAGATTGAGTATTTTCTTAAGAGAGACGGTCCCAGAGTACAACATTTAAGGAGGTACTCCCTCTCATTGCCATGCTAGGGCACCTGAGAGTGAGTGTCTCCTTAAATTTTGCACCGTAGGTACCTCGCTTGCCTCACCCTAACCCTGGCCCTACATTCAGGGCCTCTCACTGGTGGTAGGGCTTCTCACAGCACAGTGGTCTCAAGAATCACCCTTCCTACTAGGTGTTTTCCAAGAGGGAGGGAAAAAAATCTGCTGGGTCAGGAAGTCTACACATAAAGTCGGTGTGGTATCACTTTTGCCCTATTCTATTGGTCAAAGTAGTCACTAGCTCTGCTCAGATTCATGGGTAGGGAAGGACATTGCCTATCGATGGAGGGGTAAAATGGTTTCATTGCAGAAAAGCAAGTGTTAAGAGATGTTGTTTCAGTCATCTTTGGAAAATACACTCTTCCACATTTCCCTTCTATCAACTTTCTTTCACATCATTCCTGGAATACTGTAACAACAGTCCTAACATATCCTAGCCTCTAAACTTCATCTTCAGTTCAGTATACTGAAGCATGCTGCTTGCTACCAGACCTTCCTATAATAACTACCTTACCAGTACCCTTGCTTAAAGTTTCCAGCCATCCCCCAAGCTTATAAATAAAACTCATACCCTTCTACCTATCATTAAAGTGTTCCATGATTTGTTGTCATCTCACCTACTGTCAGCTGAATTGTGCCCCCTCCCCCCAAAAAAGTATGTTCAAGTGCTAACTCCTAGTACCTGTCAATGTGACCTTATTTGGAAATAGAGTCTTTATAGATGTAAGCAAGTTAAGATAGGTTGTGATGTATTAGGTTGGGCCCTAATCCAGTGACTGATGTTTTTATAAGAAAAAGGAGTCAGACATATGGACATAGGAGACTCAGGAAAGAAGGCCATGTAAAAATAGAAACAGAGATTGGAGCAGTATTTCTACAAGCCAAGGAACCCCAGAACCCCACTGATTGCCAGGAGCCACCAAAGCTAGTAAGAGGCAAGGAAGACTTCTTCCCCAGAGCCTCTAGAGGACCACGGCCCTGCCAATACCTTGATATCAGACCTCTGGCTTCCTGACTATGAGAGAACAAAGTTCTGTTGTTTTAAGCCATAAAATTCATAGTAATGTGTATGGCAGCCCTAGGAAACCAACATACCGGTAACCCACCCAATTCTATCCCCACTCCTGAACACTTCTTTTTTTTTATCTAGGCAAAGGTCTCCTCCCTGTCCCCATCTTCCAATTAATTTCTACATCTCTCTTTGTCTTTTCCTTCCACTAAAAGGAGCAAAGCGAAGCAGTGTGAACACCTATCATTGTGGCTGAGTTATAATTGACATCTTGTGGCATTCTGCTAGGCAGGGCTACGTGTCTCAAAAGCTGAGTCAGAGTATACCTGGTATAAAGAGAGTTTCACATATTTGTTAACGTAAAAAAATGTTGAGAAGATATTAAGTTTTTTTAAGTAAGTCCTTAGAAATACAAGTAGAATAGTTCTTTCCCTGTCATGTTGTGTGTTCATGAAAAAGAAAAGTGTTTAAGTACGTGAGTAAATTATAGAAATAGATTGTTCAAAGCTGTAGAAATCCTTCTGTAGCTACTCACTGCTTAGCTGTCAGAAAATGTATGTATTATAGGGCTTTTAATCAACCGGACCAGAAATGGCTTCCAAATGGCAATTCATTAACTTTGAGCTCTAGCAAGGTTACAGTCATTATTGTTCCCATTTCAGTTGTTAGAAAGTGTAAGAAAAGCTCCTCAGGGAATTTGGGAAGTCATTTATCCTTTTGCAAAAATTACTTTATATGGTAACATGCAAAATAAATACAATTCTTTTTAATAATGATCAGGATAGGGTATCTTATAGCACACGCTGATTACTCATATAAACCACGCCAGAGATTTGAGGGACAGCATCTGGAATGCAGGACTTGACTGGTCGTCCTGTTGTGTCCTATGATGGTTGGTCCACACCTGAAACCCTGAATACCTGGTGTGTACCACACCTTCAGGGGTAAGTAGACAACTCAAAAGGCATTTAGGTGCGTGAGCAAGATGGAGAAGAGACTTTAGGAACAGCAGAAGAATATCATGATGTTTACTTAACTTGAAGGGCAGAAGTTTCAGTAAAAACCTTAATTGCCTTAATATATAAGAAAGACTTTGCTACTAAAGAATGAGACTTACTTTTTATGCCACAAAAAACAAAGCTACCATCAATAAATGAGAGTTATAGAAGACAAATTTTGAATTGTCATAAAAGAAATTCCTAAAAATCAAGTTAGTAATTGTAAATTGTCCCTGAAAATGTTCATGCAAAGACTTTAAACCTCTCGATAATAGCTTATTTATCTTTATAAAAGCCTTATTGCAAAACACAGTTACCCCCATATAACTGATTAAAATGTACTTGATAAATAAAAGGAAATTCAAATTTAAAACTAGGATACCAGTATTTTAGGATTCCAAAAGAAACTCAACTATGAGTCACTACTTGTTTCCTTTTAATGTATCACAGTCATAATTTTTTTTCAGCTGGATGAGTGCCCCTCAGGAAAAGAAATAGAGATCCCTAACATCTCAGGAGGGGCATGTTAGGTAGTGCCATACAGTCATTAAGTGTGAAATGTGGAACATTTAACGAGTTCAAAGATTCCAATACAAATATTTATACACTTACTTAATTCCTCTAAATTCCTCTAAAATTCCCTTTATTTAAGGCAAAAGGGAGCTGCAATTTATTGAACCTTTAGCACAAGTATTGTGTTAGTGCTTTCATATTCATTAAAAAGCATTTATTGAATGCTGTGTGCCAAGCACGCATAGTACTTTTTTTTTTTTTTTGTATGTGGGTCGTTTCCTAGCTGGGAATCGAACCCAGGCCGCAGCATTAACAGCACCAAAGCCTGAAGCCACTACACCACCAGGGAACTCCTACTTTTAATCAATTTAGTGAGGTAAATATCTATACCTCCACTTGAAGGCCAAAGGAGTTATGTAACTTGTCCAAATTCAGGCCACCATTGGCTCATACACAGCATTTGTACAATTTAAAAACAACCTTCTATTCCCATTTGTCAGAAAATATAACATAATATACTCATTTTATTAGAACAAGTAATTTTACTGTCCTCTGCCATAAAATTGTCTCAATAAGTATTCAGATAATATCCATGATATAAATGGGTGTACTTCAGATGAGTGGTGTGTATGTGCGTGTGTGTGTGTGTGTGTGTGTGTGTGCAGTGCACAATCCACTCAACAGTAAATGACAATCCTATACGAGATCTAACAAATGCAGTGCCAGGGATTTTACTCCAAAGCACTACCACTGACTCCCCACCCTAAATGAGGATGAGCAAGATTTTTACACAAATGATATAACCCTCTTGTTGCATATGACTGTTGTCTCTTCTCAGCACTGCTTCGTACTCAAAGCACTCATAGCATGTACTTATGTGGACATAAACCCACTAAATACACAGAAAGCAAATAATGGGAGGTGAATGAGAAGGGTTTCTCAAAAGCCCATAATCATTGTGTCCCTAAACAAGAACTGTTTCTCCAAAGCCTGTTTTTACCTACCAAAGTGAAAATATTCTTAAGATTAGTATAAAATAGTTGTGCACATAAATGTCGACCAAATACTCAATTGGAACCTGAAGGTCCTAATTATTACAAAAAATCACTTGAATCAGATTCCACTAAGATGGAATCTTAGTGCTTCAGATAAAATTCAAAGTCAGGTCAAAGTGCTTCAGATCAATGTTTAGTCAAATTCTGGAAAAAAGATATTTAGACAATGAATTTTTAATGAAAAGATTTTGAGTTTTTTCCAGAGAAGATATCCCAGAGAGCGAAATGGCCTTAACATTCAATGAAAATAAAAATATCCACAGAAAGACCAATGTGTTTATGTGGTGCTTTATTCATCTAAACCATGATTTGGGGGTCTCTATTGTTTCAGGTTTTGTGTTAGACACTGCAAACAGTGATGATCAAACCTAGACCGTGCTCTACTCCCATTCAAACAGGCAAAATTAATGTAAAAACAAAAGGGTGACAAGTGCTACAACAGATCTAGACAAAATGTGACAGGCCCATTTGATCACGCCTTGGTCTGTTCTCCATATGTGGTTTCTTAGAATTTAGGTAAACAGAGTTCACAAAAATTTAAGTAAGCTTTAAAATTATCAGTAACTTGAAAACTATCACTGCCATTATCCCCGGCACATCGTAAATACATAAGAGATGCAAAATTAATGAATAAATTTTCCCACAACAAACATCCACATCAATTAATAAAAAAAGTGTTCAGGGATATTAATTGTTTTAATAGCCAAAAGCTTAAGGTAATTGTAATTGAGAGAAGCAGCAATTTAAATAGAAACCTCATACTGACCAGTTAAAAACATACCTAAAGTATTTGTGATGTCTCTTCGGGCTATTTAATGATATGTTTTCTGCATCTCAGTAGCACATTTATTTGTATTTTCAAAGCCAAGTGGACTATCTTTTTTCCCTAAATCTCAACCTTATCATCAATCTGGCTCTGGTAAGGGTGATCAATTATGAGGAACTCTAGTAATTTCCATTGTTTTCAGTTATCTAGAGAGAGATCTGAGTTTAAATGCAAAAGACATACAGAAACAGAGATTCTTTTCTGTATAAAGGGGATCAATATTCATTAATTCCAACTTTTTAGGTGGACAATTTGAGTGGAAAGTTTGTACATTCAACAGTTTTAACCACTGTCCTGTACTAACCAAGCTGCCCAACAGTTTACTGAAACAGAAGCAAAATGCTACATACCTTACTCCCTTTTTTATCTTATTCTGTATTTTGGGTTGGTTTCCTTTTTGTTCTTCTCACTTTTTCTTGTAAATAACTTGAGGATGGGAACCCAGTCTGTTCAGTTCTTTCGTCAGCACCTAGCCCAGCACCATGCAATGAAGCACTTAAAAATTACTGTGTGGTGACTGTACTGGCCCAGGCCTGGGCAGACGTTTTCAGAGCTACTGCTAATTTTCACTAAGTGTCAGGGGTCCACTAGCCATTTATTTTATTATTCAGGCAGTCACCCCCCAATTGCTTGGTAGTCCACCGGGCACCCCCATCCACATCTTGCCCAATCCTGATTAGACAGGAAACCACCTCGCCTATGAAACACTGAAGCTGGCACTTTTGAAAAAGCAAACTTTTATGCAATGTCTGATGTGAAGGAGAATCACAAAACACTGCAATTAGAAGAGGCTTAAAATAGTTATTGTCAATTTGTTTAACCTTGCGAGCTTCTCCCATTCTAATTCCCATTACAATCACCGCTTACCAGAAAATAATTCCAAACTTTCTACGGAACTTTAGAAGGGAAAGAAAGGAAAACATAAACTTAACTTCACAGCTCGCAAGCGCCGGTCAGACAAGGGCCTCCGTGAACCGCAGGGTGCGCTTGCGCAGTGGACTCGGGGCGGAGGTGGCCAACAGCTCCAGTGGGTGCTCGAAGAAGAATACAAGGCTGTGTAAAGCCACGAGAGAAAATGGTGGATAATTCCCCATCACCACTTCCAGAAAGAGCGATTGATGGCTTTGTTCTTTTCTTATTAAGCAGCACATTTGCTCCATCGTGTATCTTGTGTGAACTTTTATTCCTGGATCTTGGCTAAGCTCTGAAAGCTTAATATATTGACTTCAAATACATTGGATAGTTGCATTGTCTGTCTCCCTCCTTATTACTATAGTAATTGGTTATGTACTCTTATTTCAAATAAATATAACTCCATCTCCATTTAACTCCATTAATGCAATTATAGACAACTATTCTAAAAATCAACAGCAAAAGAAATACTAAGAGGCCATCCCAGCACTGACATAGTCCTAGCAGTGAAGTGAACCAAATGTTCTTTTCTGTAGCCAAAGCTCTTTACACCAAAAACTGAATTGCATGCAGACTAACACCAAGCATTTATGATAAGTTTTTGACAAAATCTGCCCATAATTATTTTGATTAGTTCTCATATTAATACTAGGTATTGAAATGTAAAAATATATATATAAATAGAACTTCTCTTTGATTAATTTCCATTAATATTTAAAGTTGTCAAATATTAGTCATTAATGGACAGAATAAATAAAATACTGCATTATAATTTATATATATGTAGATATTTATAAAATTCTTTAGTATAACAGCCTCCATATTGCATTTGCAGAGCAGATACACTGAGTAACTCATGAAATTTCATAACTATTTATGCCTACAGTTTTGTTAGATATTGGTATTCAACACAGTTTAAATAGAACAATTACATAGGAACAGACAATTTCGGTTGCATATATAGGTGGAAAAAAAGCAAATTCCAATATACTATGAGTTTTGTACATGAAACACTGACAAGTTAGTTCTTGATTTAAAAAGAAAAATAACTAAGTTTCAAATTCTTTTTGAAAAACAGGCACTATGTTTATCTATTATCTTGGACTGATGAAAAATACAAATTTCTTCTCTATTTCCAGTAGGTGTCTATACACAGATCTGATAAGGAATTGCACAGACTGAAATGTTAAAAATCCATATGCATTAGCAACATGAGAAAATCACTATGAAGAGACATTTCCTCAGCTACTTACAGAGTGTGGTATTTTGGGGTTCTTCTAGCTTTTCTTTTCTTTTTTTTTTTTTTTGTCTTAAAAGAGTTTCTTATTATTGCAAAGAGTTTGAATACAAACAAATATTTCTAAACTTCCTTCCAGTCCTATATAAATTCTCCTCAATTTCAGTTCTTTCCACTGAAACCACATGGACCTCTGGTTTACATAGCTGCTAGTGGTAGACAACTAGTTAATAAATGCTCATATTCATTCAACAGATATTTATTGTGAATATATGCAAACTTTGTACCAAGTTTTGGCATATTAGGATTGTGCAAATATACAATAAAAGGGGATAGCCAGCATTCCTGATTTGTAATTTAAACAAATAAAATGAATGAGTAAGAAGGAGAAGAAATGGGATGGAATAGTATAGAATGAAATGGAATAGGATGGGATTAAATGATAAAATGAAAAGGAATAGGGCAATTATTTTTCTACTCTTGGCTCCTTGCATGTTTATCATACTACTGTTCTACATTTTTCTAAATTAATATAAATTTCATAAAGACATAATCTATCTTATTTTTTCCCACATCTTTAACACCTGCCATAGTGGAGAATGTAAATTTAAGTGAGTAAATAAATAGTAAGCTGTCACACAAAAGAAACAGAAAGTGGGTGAGCACTGAAACCAACACTATGAATATAGCTACTTTGAGCATTAAGGAATCAGTTTGTTAATTGTTACCTGAAATAAATCATGTTTTCTCAAGTTTTTAATTCTTAAACTCCATCAATTATGCCTTTGAAGTAGGAATTTCAGGAGTTTTTAGAAGTGACACTCTTAGTATCAAAAACTAAATCTTTCCAGAAGATTTACAAAGAAAATAAAAAACTAAGTCATTCAAGAATAGTTCAGACTAGATGTCTAGGTTTATCATAACAGGATGTAATTTTGTATGTAAATATGCATGTAATTTTCTAAATATTAAAAGGTTCTTCTCTAATCACATTCCTCATGAATAAAGAGTCTGAGCAAAAACCAAATGCTGAAGGAAGGCCCCAAGCTTCTAAATGGCTTTTAGTGAATGAGAGGGGATCCAGGCACCTTATTACCTAATCCCGCTGGAAGCTCTGGCATGCAGGAACTAGCAGCCCAAGGGCGCTAGAGATCTGAAGCCTGCAACAGTTAACATGAATTTCCTATGCTCAAATACACACATTTTCACATGGGCTGACTTCCATCCAGGAGGTAGCGCTGACCTCTTTAGAAACTGCAGAGTAAACCAGGAAATCAACCCCAAGGATTATATGCTCTGCCTCACGGGCCCCAGCCCACATCCTAATGGTTTTGAGACGTTTCCATGACTAAACCCAACAAGAGGCAGAGACCTTAAGGCTCACAAATGACCCTTCCAGGCTCTTCCGTGGAGACAAGCCAGTTTGCTAACAACACCCTGTGAGGAATGCAAGCGAACTGTTCAGGATTGAACTGCTTTACCTTTGTTGAATGTCAATTATTTATTACCCTCCTTCTTTTGCACATTTTGCCTTCTGTTTTCTCTGTCTACTCCCTGCTTTCACTTTACAAAAATTTCTCGAAGTTACCCTAATTGCCTTAAGCTCTGCTCCCCCCACCAGAAACTTAAAAAGGAAACGGGATTCCTTAGTCAAATAACGGAATCATCGCTTTATTTTCAACATATCGGGGAGTAGGAAAAGCCACTTTGTGGTTTCTTTCCCATTCAGCTTTTTACAGAGCAATTTTTTAAAATGAATCTTTTAAAACTTCTAACTACGTCATCTAACTCCTCTGACAGCCCACTAACATTGCACTGAAACGTGGAATGTTGAGAACTCATGTTTGTCGTCAGTGCTTCCACATGACCAGAAGGGGGCAGTAGCATACCAAGAATTGTAGAGACGGTCATAGGCTCTTTAAGAAACACTGTTGAATCACTTCGCTGGGTCTGCGCGCCGCCGCGATGATCTCAGCTCTCAGATGAAGTCTTTTGTTTTGTGTCCTATTTGACAATGCACTGTTCAGCTTTCTGTATGAGTTGTGACTTATTCAGACAGCATTTCACTGTAACAGTTTATAAGATAAAAAGGTGAAATAGAACATTAAAATGCTTCCAAATGAAACAGATAAAGAAGTAATTATAGCATATATATAAAAAGTTTGTCCCTTCTTGGTTGCCATCCACTTGAATCTTGAACACTGTTTTTGTGGTTTACTCACTTAAGTCACCCTTATCTGGCACCCGATACAGACACTCATTTCATTCTACCTTGTGTCACACAGTGTTCTGTTAAAACAACAGATTCCTTTATAAAAAGAAAAACTTTATTTTAAGCCAAATACTTGACTTTATCAAAGAATTAAAAAAACTTCTATGTCATGTTTTGGCCTCAGTCAAGTTTTTCAGTATAGAATTTTAATGTGTCTATGCTTTTTTAACATTCCATTTCAGTGATATTTCCCTCCCCAAAATTCTTCCTCTGTAAAAACAGACCGTTGAATAAGTGGTGAAAAGCTGTGAATCTATATCTGATGTGTTTGGGGGTGGAATATAAACTAGACACTAAAACATCAGAAATTTGAAGAATATACAAGGGCTGTCCAGGAAAATCTGGCCATAAATGCCTCTATTTTTCATACTATGTGTCTGGATACTTTCTAGACAGCCCTCGTATTTAAGGATCATTTCCATTGCATTTGGAAGGTGTTTAGTAATTCAACTCTTAAAATCAGCAGAGATGAAACCACTTTCACACATAATTTGAGTTACACCCCCAAATACAATACCCTTATGCCTGGTTTCCTCTCCTACCTAGGCTGGAATTCCCAGAGTAATTAATGTACTCCCACGGAGTTATTAATTTATGACTGTGGAATGGCAGAAGTAATATTTCAACACCTGACACAAAATTTCTCTTGAAAGGGTTGTCTTGTTCCCTTCCTAAGACTGACAGGGCCCATCTGACCCTGATTGGTCCCCTCTGGCCAATTTCCTTCTATGTTCGTGCCCAGGCACTGATTACAGCAAACTTCTGCTTGAGCAATATTGACCAAAGTGCCCACTAGTATCACTGTGTATGCCATTTCAATTTCTTCCCCAAGTACCACCAATGTAGCCAGTTTTTCTATGGCACACCACATCCTTTAGGGTTCTCCATAGGTAGAAGGCAAGGGGTGTTAAGTCAGGAGAACATGGGAGAAACTAAAACAATGTTCTTGAGTTATTTTATTTTTTTAATCGTTAAGCTCATTGGGGTGACATTGGTTAGCAAAAATTACATGGGTTCCAGGTATATAATTCTACAGTGTATCATCTATGTGTTGCATTGTGTGTTCACCACCCATTCAATTCTCTTTCCATGACCATATACTTGACTCCCCACTTCAAAATGATCTTGCTCTCCTCAAATGACAACCATGCTTCCACCATTTTCTTTGACTGTTCTGCCTGTCAGATGGTGACTCTAGCATTCATTTGATGAATGCCATCTTTTGAGTGAATGTTATACTATATAGTGCTACCATAATTCAATTCAACTTTGAGAAGTAATACATAGATAACATCTCTTAAAATATGTATACATTTTTTCGCACCCCTGGTATAAATATAATATGAGATGAGATATTTGAGACCAAACACATCAATCAATAGAGGGCTTAACCTTACTATTAAAATAACAGAGGAAAACACAACTCTATGCTGCATATAAAAGACAAAAAGACACATCTAAAACAAAAATAATTCAGAAATGCTAACAATGAAAAGATGAGCAAAGATGTACCAAGAAAATGCATATAAAAATAAAGAACTGAGATTCTGAAATCCAGTTAAGTAGAATTCAGACCAAAAACCATTACCAAAACAAAGAGCTCCTTATATTGCTAAAGACTACAATTCACAGTGAAAATAAAATATTTATGAAAGATTTGTAGGAAATATTGCAGTAGCTTCTCCCATGCAGCAGAAACTACAAGAGACTCAAAGAGAATAGAAACACATACATAATAGCAGACTTTCTTATACTTCTCCTAGTCCAAGAAAAAAATTAGATGAAAAATATTTATGATAATCAACTATAATTTACATATGGAGACAAGTATACCTCAATAAATTACATAAAGAAAAATACAAATATTCTCCATCAACAATATGATAAAGGTAGGAATCCATAGCAATCAAAACATAAGAAAGGCTTCTCAGCTTGAAATTAAAATTTTTCTTTTAAACATAGCTTGGCTCAAGGGGAAATACCAACAGATACTGAGCATTTCTAGGAAAGATTTATGAAACATGACATCAAAACCTATGAGATACTGCTAAAGAGTGTTCAGAATAAAATTCATGGATTTAAATATTTACATCAATAAAAATGAGAGAAATAAAAAATAAGTTAAACATTACACTCAGAAAGTTATAAATAAGTAAGGCTTGCTTTATTTTTTCACTTTGGAGTTTTTTTTTCATTAAGGCATGGAGGTTTGAAACAACCTAAAACAAAGCTAGCTGTGTGAAATTACATTTAGCCCTTTTACAATTAGTTATAATGTGGGTACTGTTATTTCAAGACTATGATAAATTATGGAAAAATTAAATAGTAATTATGTTAATATTATTAGGAACCATACTTTTCAGCAGAAGAGAAAAGATATGCAATTTAAAATCAAATGTTAAGTACAAAGTTCTATAATCTTTCATTAGAATTGGAATATAAGCACAAATTTATGACTTATTTCTATCTGTCTTTGAGAAATGACATATTTCTTAGCTCTTGTATTAAAAAATTGGGAAGTAACAACAACTCATTTAGTCATGAACATCTTTAAAGTGCAGATTGTGACAACCAAATACTATTTTCACTGAAAGCAATCAAGACTCTTCTGAGAAATGACAGATTTGATTTTTTATCTAGAGCAGTAACTGAGATTGCTCCAATATGACACTGGGACTTTTAGAGTTTCCAAAAGCAAGGAAGCTATCAAGACAATTGTGGTTGTAAAATGAACATAAATGCCAAAGATGTGCAGTTTGAGCTTTAAAATTAATAATCACTGTAATTATATAAAAGTGTACATAGAGATGCCAATAGAATCAGTGGATAACTAGAAGCAATAAGAGATTCAATATGGTAGCAAGATACAAAATTACATATAGAAATAAATAACTTCATATATTCAAGCAATAAAGTAGTTAGAGGAAAAAGTAGAAAAATGAAAAATAACCTATGAATAAATTTAACAAAAAAATGTACAAAACTTATATGAGAAGAAAACCTTAAAGTTTTCCTGAAAGACACAAAACTGGGACTAAAATAAAAGGAAAAATAAAACTTGCTCTTCAGTAGATTAAGGCGAAATCATAAATCGATGCCAATTTTTTAAAGTATTTTTATAGAGCTAGATTCTATAATTAATATGAAAAAAATGAATATGCAAGAATACCCACAAAACAGGAACAACAAACCAAACGAAACAGCAATGAGGTAGGCCTAGCTTTATCAAGTATTAGAATATATTAATAGTTTCTGTAAGTAAAACAGCTTAATATTAGCATACTAATAAACAATCAGATCAATGAAAAACATAGACAATATAGATATAGTCCCAAATACAATGTAGAAATTTATGTATGTAATAAAAATGGTATCTCAAATTGCTGGCAGAAAAATTGACTTTTTAAAATTAAATATTTTTAGAACAGCTAAATAGTTCTTCAAAAATAAACTTGGATATAACATCACTCAGGTGTAATTCTAGCCCCCAAAACCCAAAAATATTCAATATGTCTTACAGTGAGAACTAATCTGAGTTTTAAAATTGAAGGACATTCTAGAAAACCACAGGTCTGAACTTTCCAGAAATGTCAATGCCAGAAAAGAAAAACAACAATCAAACAAATAAAAACGAACAAGGAGAGGCTAGGGAAGTTTTCTGAATTGAAGGAAACTAAAGAGACTTGATAACTAGTAAATACAAAATGTGATCCTTCTTAAATCCTGGATTTGTATTTTACAAAAACAATAGGGTAAGCAAGGATTTTTTGCGGGGGGGTGGCAGTAGGAGAAGGGATAATTGAGGAAATTTGAATATAGACCACAAATTAAATTATACTAATTTAATTTGACTTTCTGTGTCTGAAGAGCCTAATAGACTTCCTAAAGACCTAGTAGTATGATCTTATAGCACAGTAGTTGTCAATAGAGGCGATTTTGCCCCACCCTCCCACACACACATTTGGCTGTGTTTGGAAACATTTTTGGTTGTCACAACTGGGGGAGGGGAGGGCTCCTACTGGCCTCTAGTGTGCAGAGGCCAGGAGTGCCACTAAACGTTGTACAATGCACAAGAGAGTTCCCATGCCCCCACAACAAAGAACCATCCTGCCCAGAATGTCAACAGAGTCGCGATGGAGAAACTCTGATTTCGGAGAATCCCTGTATTTACGGACTAGGTACTGAGATATTAAACTGAATTAAATTGTCTTTTGCGCAGATCAAATGTTGGTAATATTTAAGAGTGAAGGGTTACGATGTTCACAACAAACTCTCAAAATCTCCAACAAAAACACGTACACGTCCTTCCGCCCCGGCTTCCCTCCTGCCTTGGGGATTTGAGAGGGTCGCACTCCTCCCCTAGAGTGAAGCCGACCTGCAGAGCCTGCGCTGTGGGAGCATCCTGCGGAGGCCACTGCGCATGCGCCCAGCGGCCAGCCGCACCCATCCGACACTACTTCAAAAGTTACAGACTGGCTGGCAGACCACACAGTGCAGCTGTTCACGACACAGCGGCGAAAAGGGAATTCCGTGGTGCGGGGTGAGGGTTTGGCTTCTCCAGGAGTGACAATGATGCTTTCCCAACAGAAGCCCGGAAACCTCCTATGCGATCAGCTGAGGGCTGCAGTAAGTAAGCATCGCTCATCCTTTCGGAGCCCCTGCCAGAAAGAACCAATTGGGTGTGGGTCTGGGGTGCTTGGCCATCCCCTTCCAGGCTGGATTCTCCAGAGGTGAGTTTCTACACTCTCAGTGGATCCCGACTTCCTGTGTGTGACGAGCCTGGGCAGTACTACATCTCGTGATACCACTGAACGCAAGTGCCTCGGGCAGGCACATTCCACACCGGGCTTCTCGCCAGCAGGAGCTTACCCAGGTAACATTTTTAAATACTTTAAAATTTCTCAGCCTGAATCGCTTAATCAAAGAGTTGGCAGACTTTTTTCTATAAAGAACCAGACAGCAAAATTTTAGAATTTGCAGGCCAGGACCGGTCTCTGTCGCATTTTTTTATTTTCACAACTTCATAAAAAGGTAAAAAGAACTCTTAGCTCCTGGCCTTACAAAAACACGAGGATTAAACTCTGATCACTCACTTCACCCAGCACAGGGGTTGGAGCTTGGATCAGGCCTCCACCCAGTTCCAGGTCCAACCAGTTTTGCAGTAAGGATTCAGGTTCCATGAGTACTACAACCCACCTGCCCAGTGTTAGTTCACAATCTTTTGTGTCCTTACACCAACACCTCTGCTCCTTGTCCCTGCTGGGTGGTGGGTAGTGAGTTCCTGGCAGTCAGCAAACCACCTGGAAACCCCCAGACCAGCAGCCACACCCTCCTTTACTCTAAAATGTCAGTCTTTTCCTATCTGAGATCAAAAACCAAACTCCTTAAATAGTGAATAAATTAGTATAAAAGTAATACAAGGGTATTGCAGGCAATTCTATTTTTATAGCATTTTTCATATGTCTATTGTAATTTGGAAAATACTGAGTATATAGAAGAAAATAAAAATTCTCCATAATCCCAAACCACAAAAAAGGAATATCAAAATGTTTATGTATTTTTAGTCCAGTTTTTCAATGCTTACTAATAAGACAACTTACTAAATAATTAGATTTTTAAAAATATTTCTTAATAAGCTTTTGTTGAAGTACAAAATACAGAAAACTGCAAACCATAAATATACAGTTCAATAAACTTTCAAAGACTAGCACAAACATACCCTTGCAACCACCACCCAGATCAAGAAATAGACCATTTCTAGGTTCCTTCATTCACCTGCCCAGTCAGGGGCAACTTCCCAGATATAACCACTGTTAGCCTCAAATACATGGGTTAGTATTGACTGTTTTTGAATCTCAGATGAAATAAATTATTCAGTAAATATTCAATAGTGTTTGGTTGCTTTTACTCTATATTATACTTGAAATATATCCATGTTGTTGCCCATAACAGATTTTTTTTCTTTTTTTGGGGGGTGGATCCCTGAGCAGGGATCGAACCCAGGCTGTGGGGTTGAGTGCCCCAAAGCCTAGCCACTATACCATCAGGGAACCCCTAACAGATCTTTTTTAAATTTTACTTTATTTTATGCTTTATGACATTCATTATAGGAATATGCCACAATTTGTTTTTATTTTATACTGTTTTTTATTAGTTTCAACTTTATTGAGCTATAATTCATATACCATACAATTCATCCATTTAAATTGTAGAGTTCAAAGAGACTTTTTTAGCATGTTCACCAATAGGTGCAACTGTCACCATAGTCAATTTTAGAACATTTTCATCACCTCAAAACAACTCCACATTTCTTTAACTATCACCCAGACCCATCCTCTCCAGCTCTAAGCAAGCACCACTTTACTTTCTGTTTATATATTTACCTATTCTGTCCATTTCATAAAAATGGAATCATATAATATGGGGTCTCTTGTGATTGGTCCCTTACACTGATATTGGATATTCATGTTATTTTCAGGTTTGGGATTATTATAGATAATACTACTATGAACATTATTATACATATGTGTGTATTACATGTATCTATGGAAACAAATATGTCACAAAGAGATACATACTTCTATTGGGATACATACCTAAAAGTGAAGTAGCTGGGACATAGGTCATGCTTATCATTAGGTGTAGTTGGTAGTGTCACAGTTTTTCAAATTTACACACTCACCAGCAGCATAAAGTGAGTTGTGATTGCTCCACACCATCCCCAGCATTTGATGGTTGTGTGTTTTCAATTTACACTTCTCTGACTAATGAAAAAGAGCATCTTTTCATGTGATTATTAGTCTTTCCAAAATCTTCTTTAGTAAAGTGACTTTTGGATCTTTACCCCATTTTTCTATTGGGTTGGGTTGTTTCTTTTTCTACTTGATTTATATATTCTACATGTGAGTCCATTTTCATTTGTAAGTGCTGCCAAAAAAAAAAAAAAAAAAAGAAAGAAAGAAACAAAACAAACAACATTCTCCTAAGCTGTGACTTGCATTTTAACTACTTCATTGTTAAATTTTAATAAGTGTAAGTTTGTAATGTTTAGTGGAGTCTAATTTATCAATCTTCATTTATGGTTACAGCTATTGCTATCCTGTTTAAGGAATCATTGCCTACAAGGACATTTTCCTAAGTTACTCTCCAAAAACATACTGTTTTTCCTTAAATGTATAAATTTGCTAACCATGTGATGTGATTTTGGATTATGGTGCGAAGTAAAGGTTAAATATTTTTTATATAGCTATCCAGTTGACCCAAGTCATTGATTGCCTTGCTCTGCAGTGTCACCTTTGTCATAATTCAGTAGAAACATAAATCAGTACAGGTGTTAGAATTATTAGACAAGAATTTTAAAACATGACAAATATATTTTTTAAATCATACTAAAGATAAGATATAATAAATAAAGGGATAGGGAATTTCAAGAGAAGTGCAGATAATTTTTTTAAAAAAAAGAATAATAATGTAAATCCTGGAACTGAAAAATGGAGTATCTAAAAATATTTAGTGGGATTATCAGTAGGTTGGATACAACAGCATAAAGGATCATTAAATTTGAAAACAGGTCACTAGAAATCATCCAAGTATAAATACACTGAGAAAAAAATCTTTTTAAATAAACAAAGCATCCATTACTTATGGAATAATATCAAATGATATAACATACATGAAATTGGACTCGCAGAAGGCAAAAAGAGTGTGTGGAGCAGAAAAATATTTACAAAAATATTCAGAAAAGCTTTCCAAATTTAAACAAATACATTTTATCTAGGCTATTTGTTTTGAATAGAGAGTTGATCCTAATAACCTAGATTGCTATGAATGGAATTCATAAGATAGCATAATTATCAAATTTTATATCTATATGAATGAGTAGCAGGGTATTTTAAAATTGCACAAAATGTGGAAAAATACTTGGTTGGGTAGAACTGACCTGAGAATTACTGTATTACTGTACTTTTAACATAAATATTGCCTACTCAGTACTACCACCCAATCATAGTAATACCAAATGTCTTCATAGTTTTTCAAAATATCCCCTAGGTGTACAGTATGGCCCTGCATCCACTGAGAACCACCCCCTCACATGTTCTATCACGGCCTAATTTCTCCATGCCCTTTCTAACCTCAGCTTCTAATACTCATGTCTTTCAAACCACACTAGCCTCTTTCCATTTCAGAGCTTTTAGGATTACTTTTCCATCTTCCCAAATGCTCCTACCCCAAATGCCTGTATATCTAATTATTTTCTCCTCCTCAGGTCTTTGTTCAGATGACATCTTCTCAGTGAGATCTGTAGATTAAACAAAACAAAAAACCTGCACATTCTTTTCCCTATCCCTAATTTATTTTTTTATTCAATTGACATACAACATCATATTAGTTTCAGGTATAAAACATGATTCTATGTTTGTATATAGTGTGAAATGATCACCATAGTAAGTATATGTCCATTACCACACATAGTTACAAAACAGTTTACTTGTGATGAGAACTTTTAAGATCTACTCTGCAATTTTCAAATACCATATTGGTAACTTTTAGTCACCATGCTGTACATTACTTCCCCAAAGCTTATTTATTTTATAACTGAAGTTTGGACCTTTTGACCACCTTTGCCCACTTATTGTTATCAATAGCTTTTATTTGAAATTCTGTCTATTTTAATTTTTTAATTTCCTTACTGTCTCACGTTCCACACTAGAAAATAAGTTCTGGTGATGGAGGAGGAGAAATTCTCAATTTTGTTCTCTCATGTCTTTAATACCTTGAATTTGTAAAAGCTTATAATTATTAACATTTTTCTCAGGGCTGCCATGTGAACCACCTTAATTTATTCCTAATAACCCCTATACCTTTCAGGATATTTCTTCAGTTTTTTTAATATGAAAGTCCTGATAGCATTCTAGTAATTTTTACATTTTTAAAGTATGTTTGAATTTCTTAGCAAAAAGGATTATAGCAGTAAAAGCTCCAGGCTTTTTATCAAGGAGAAAAAGAAATATGACATGGTTGTTTTCCACAGCAACAAAAATCTTCACCTGATTAAGCAGACTGAGGGCACCCTCACAAAGAGAAACCACTTAGAGCTGTCATCACAGAGAAATTTGCCTATTCAACTAGAAGCTAATTTGTACCAACTGTTTTTCTTTAGGTGGTCAGGCATCAGGATGGATGATGAACCTTCAAAAATGAATAAGATGGAAAATCATCGAAATTATCATAAACTGTTCTGCCAACTAAATAAGCAAGCATTTCTTTGTAGTATGTACAGAATCAAGGAAAATTATATTCCAGCCAATAACCTATTTACCTACTATCTTAATCTAGGTTATTCTTGAAAGCAGAGCCTGAGACAAAGGTAGACATATTCTACTTGGGAATGTGATCTCAGGGAGCAGGAATGAGAGACAGAGAGGAGTGAACAGGGGTAAAAGGAAAAGAAAATCCAAGCAAAACAAGGTAGTACTATCAATTGTCCACCACTGTTAATGGTTTTTTAGTGCAGAACCTTCTCAGGATTCTTACTAAACTTCGTCCAGAACTATTAGCCTGAGGAACGAAAGGGAGAAGCGTTTATCTCTCAGAAACCATCTCCTCTGTATTGAGGGTTGCTCCCATGGGGTGTTAATTTTCTCATCCCTATGGGTTACAAAGACTGGAGAGAGTCACTGGTACCAGAATGTCACACACTGCCACATCAGAGAAGCCTGGGAACAGGAAGTTAGATTCTTGGTACATGCTAAAAGTGAGGCACAGTCAGCACAGAGCAGGCTGAAATCTGCTCAGAACGGCTCACCAGAACTGGGTTGGGAATTGGAGCTTGAAGAGATGTGAGACAGTGCAGAAGTGGCATCTCGTAAGCCTACAGAATGTGCTGTAAGCCTGGTTTAAATCTGTTTCCTCCCTTTCTATAATCAAAATTGCAGTATCCAAAACAAGGTTGGCAAAAGGGTTAAACAGGAATGTTAACTGTATTAGAAGATACACATTTATAACAGTTTTAACCTTCAAAGATGTTTACAAGAAATGGAAAGTGACACAACTTGGAAAATTAAAAAAATATTCTACTTGAAAAATTGAACTGTTGGATAGAGATATTAGATATCTTCTAAACTCATGTAATCTCAAAAACAATCATGAATTGTTTGGAGAAATAAAATTAGCTTTTTATTGTGTCTCCTATGAACTTTATAAGTCAATGTTATTAACTTTTCCTAAGATACTATTTTCTACTCTCACATAGCACTAGCGATACAGAGCTTACAGCCAAGGAAAGGAAAATTGATAGGAATACAGGAAAGAAAAGTATTTCTTTCCAGTGTTATTGTCTCCTTTCCACACTAGAATATAAGTTCTAGTGATGGAGGAGGAGAAATTATTAATTTTGTTCTCTCATGTCTTCAATACCTTGAATTTGTAAAAAAATTTAATTGTTAACATTTTTCTCAGGGCTGCCATGTGGACAACCTTAATTTATTCCTAATAACCCCTACATCTTTCAGGGTATTCATTCAATTTTTCATAAATAAGAAGGGTTGGTATCACATAAAGAGATGGTGTTAATATTGGTTGGAATAGGGGGAGAAGTACTGCTTTGAACGAGACTTCCTCTGTGAGTCTCTACCTTACCAAAAGTAATTTTCTCTGTTCCTGCATCCCTGTGATGTCATCATCCTTTCTTATTTGGTCTGGATTATCACAACAGGATAAAACCTTTGAGTTTCTCAGTTCAATATGTGTTGAGCTCCTACTATTTGCTATGTATTGGCACTATACATACAAATAAGACAATGTAAAACTGTATATTCAAAGTTTCAGAATACTTATTTTTTAAAATTCACCCAGAACATTTACCAAAAGTGACCATAATGACTGATCACAAATTAAGCCTCAACAAATTTCCAAAGATTGAAATAATACAGAATATAAATTAAACCAGAAATCGATTACATAAAGATAAAAAATTTCCCAAATGCTTGTAATTTAAGGAACATACTTCGAATGATCTATGAGTCAAACTAAGTCAAAATGGAGTTTAGAAAATATTTTGAGATGACTTATAATGGAAATACAACATATCAAAACTTGTGGCATACTGTTAAGGCCAATACATGCTTATAGGGAATTTATAGCTCTAAATACATATATTAAAATTTTCACATAAAGACAGACTATTAATGTTTTAAAAAGCAAGAGGGAAACAGTTGTGTTGAAGCAGATTTTCAGACCTTGGACACTGGCAGCAAAGGACTGATCACTGAGGTAGGTAAACAAGGTGACCCTACAATGCCCTGTGTTCCTAAGTTTAAGCATTGGATCACATTGCAGGAGAACAGAGCAGTCTTACTGAGTTGAGGAGACAAACATTGGAGTTAAATGAGAATGAGATGGCTTGAAATTTCAGGGCAGAGGATCAGTGAAAAGGTACGCAGAAAAAAAATCCAGAAATCTGCCTACAGATCCCTTTGTGTCCATTGTTAAACGCTAAGCTCAACAATTTCCAAAACTAGCATGAAATTGAGAAACGTTTAACTTCCATCCTGCCATAGTTGAGAGTTCTCACTGAGAATTGCAGACATTCCCTGGGACCCTAAGAAGGTCATCCCTTGTGCAAGTAAGGCTCCACTAGCCTGACAGAAAAATCTACGCAAGATTTGCAAAAAACCAACAACCAAACAAAAAACAACTTACAAACAAGCCTCAGTAGTCTAAAGCTGATCCATAAGACTACCTGCAAGGACAAAGTCCAAATATGTTATTTCAGGTTCTCCTATATATTCATGCACAAACAGGATTAGATTTACAAGAGATCTATTTGGGAAATGCCTGTGAGGGTTGACATAAAGAGGAAGCCAGAGAAGTCAGACTTCAGACTGTTGCCTGTTTGACCTCTTTGAAGGAAAGAGCAAAAGAAGGAGAGTTGAATAGCAAGAGTCTCAGACCACAACACAATTCCAAGAAAGTATCAGGTCAGGCTGATGAACAACCCTTATGCCAAAATTGCCCCTCAGAGCAGTCCCTTTCCACACTGGATTGGGCCTGCCTTCATACAGGAGCTCTGCTCACTGTTCTGGTGGAAACAAGCCAGGGGAAATGTAGCCTTGGCTTGAAAAGTATCAGTGGACTCAGAGAGCATCAGACAGACCCCTCAGTCAATGAAGTTCCCCTCAGCAAGAAATCTGGGTGGTGCACTTTTATGACTGCCCTGGTCTACCCCTAGTGCCAAGTCAACACTATTCAGGGAGAAAGACCGCCATGAATTTTGTGGAAGGGCTTATCTACCTGAGGAAAAACTCAGAAGAAGGAGATAGGATGGATAGTAGGATAAACTACACCTGCTGTCACTGCAGTTGATCTCAGGATTGCAGGTGATCCTTATCTCCCTCCTCCACTGTTCCATTTGAGATTTCCCACACTCATATTAGTCATCTCAGTAGTTCTTGGTGGTTTACCTGATGATGTGATGCAAATGATTCCTGAAGAGTCTGAACCCTTAGTAATCATGCCCTTCTTGGGCTAATTTTGCCCAAGTTACAGTGGGCAAAGGAGCACCAGGACACACCAAATGGATCACTGTCGGTCCCACTATATAGAAGAAGCCCAACCTCCTGTTCATGGTGTTCAGTTACCCTGTAGATATGGTGACCCCTCGCCTACATACCCCTGTGCACAAGGAGTAAAAAGTACCCTAGTGGTAACCATTTCTTGTAGCTCAAGGAGACCCTCACTGTAGCCCCCGGTAAGAGTATACCCTCTCTGGGAACCAAGACCTCTAAGCCTACGGAGCGCTGAGTTGAAGAGCAGAGAGCACAAATGCTTCCAATAATTAATCATGGGGAGTGTTGCAAGTGAGTCACCTCCTTTTGCCACCACATTTGACTCTCATGATCCTATTGGATGCATAATATCATAAAATTTCCTGGGTTCAGGAAGGGTGGATGGCAACCCTTCCTTTCAGAATGTTGCCTCAAAGCTCATATTTTAGCTACGCCTTTAGAAGACCACTCTAGCACTCAGTGAGTGGCCACATGTATGAGGCTACAGGCTGGTGTAGTATGTGATGAGACCAGGGGACCCCATGGTCATGGGCCTGCCCTTGCACCTTTATCACCATGAAGTGGTCACACACTCTGTAAGTCCTTTGTAGTGGTGTGGCTAAGGCTTTCCAGGTAGTAAAAGCAAACCCATACCTGAACTGGCTTCTGTCTATGTGCGAATAAATTACTGGCCCTTCCAAGATGGAAGAGACCTGTTAGAGTTGACTTGCCACAATGAGACCATTTAGTCTGCCTGAGGAACAGTGCAATACTGAGGGCTCAGTGATGGTCTCTGTGACTGACAGCATGGACGTTCAGAAGCTGTAGTTGCTAGATCAGCTTATGTAAGTGAGACTCCATGTGATGGGCTCATATATAACTTCCAGCTCTGCCATGGTAGTGACTTCATTCAGATCGTGCCAGTTCAGGGTCTGATAACAAAGCCTGGCTAATCTAACTGGCCAAGTGATTTTGCTGACTCGGTTGCTAAGTACCCCTTCCATGATGGCTGCTTTCTAGTAGGTGTTAACTTGTGAAACAAAAATCTTAACAGTCCGTGTCCACTCCTATGTGTCCATCCACATACACCTAAGCCAGACTTCCCTTGATTACAGTTTTCCAGTCCTTTTCCTTCCAAGCCCCTGAACAAATGGCCAGGCCATCAGCCCAGTCATACATAGTCCCACCTAGAACCAGTTCTCCTCCACACAATGCAAATAACCAGGTATACTGTCCATAGCTCTGCTTATTAGAAATATTTGCCCTTTCCACTGTCCTTTAAGGCCGCCCCTGCACATAGCCATAATGTAGCCAACTGTGACTTATCCTCTTTCCTGATTGGGATTGAAAAGAACACATCCACCAGATCACTGGTTACATACTATGTACCGGAGCCCTTTTTAATCTCTAGTAATGAATGATACCACATTTGAACAGCAGCTGTAATCAAGACTAACACTAGGTTACACCTGCACTAGTTTACAGTCATTCTATCCATTTTCTTCAAAGCCCAGACTGGCAAAGTAATGGAAAAATGATGATAGACCATGAATAAGCTCCACCCCACCCCCATGTCAGCCAAATGTTTTTGACTTCCTATCTTGGCTGGGATAAGGAAGAGTTTCAGAGATTTTCACTTGGCTTCCCTTACTATGATAGCTCTTACCCCATGGGCCAAAGGCTTTATGTGTATGTTACATTCATTCCCAGTTATACACTGAGGCACTGTAGACTGACCAATTGTGGGTGCACAGACTCAGTGTGTCCACCATGAGACTTTAGCCAGTACCACAGGGCCTCATCCCCATCAACCTCATTTTAATGGATTTGTAGGCATCTATGTCAACTCAGATCCTATGTCCAACAGTCCTTGAAATATCTGAATATTCCCCTTTCTCAGTGTACTTCACCCTAGTAATTGACTACATGCAGGTTCATTAGAGAACTTGATTCATCACAGTAAATGCCTGCCACTGCATAGCAGGATACTTTCTCCAAAGGACCCAGCCACCTCTTCCATCTGTGGGCTCCCTATCTGAAAATTACCTCAGATCCAGGAACTGAACGAGGAAGGGATCATGGCATTTCATTGGGGCCAATGACCTCAGCCTCTTCCTTCTCCATTTCTTTTACCTTACTGGTTATAGATATTAAGCAGCATTTTTGTTACTTGCGTATCTATTTTGGTTGTAGAAGTATGATATCTGTCAGTCATCTCCCAAATAACCTTAAGGTCAAACTCCCTTTATTGCTCCTCTAGCTTCACCAGTTACAGTAATTGTGGCCTCTTGTCTTTTGGTAGTTAAGCACCAGCTAGTTCTCTATTACCTCAGGACCCATCACCCCTGAATGACATGAACAAGCCCAGCTCTGTGAGCACCTCTTCCACATCAGACCTGCTCTAAAGAGAAGAACCAACCCTGAGCCCATGATATTTAAGCCTTTTCACAGGCACATCTCGGTAGCCTTAGTGTCTTCTGGTCCCTGCTTTGGAACAAAATCATATGGTAGGTTTTCTAGCCTCATACTATATCCAATCCAGCACGAACATTTCTCTCAGCCTCTTTATTGCTTCTCCTACCATATACCAGGACAACTTGGGCATCTCCACTTTACTCAGTGAGTGTTGGCTGTAACTATACAAGTATCAGACTTTATCAGTGAATTTGTCCCATCCCCTGAGGTTCTTGCTAAGATGATTAAGCCTGTGTCTCAATAAAGTATCCTCTATATAAATAAGTTCTTGCTTTTCTAGTCTTATATTCTTGTCCTCTAGACAAAGCACCCTCAAAATCCAATCCCAGGAATAGTCCCTTGGCTCCTGGTGGTATATGCTATTTCTTGTAGCTACTTCATTGTATAATCTTTTTCTTCCTTCATAAGGCTCAGCACTTCTCAACAGAAATTATGCGAGATTTAACTCCGGTCAACTGCCTAGCAGCCAGGAAAGAAGATGAAGGCATCTCATGAGGGGGCACCTACCTATTGCCTTGTTGAGGATGGGCCTTTGTGGTATCTTCCATCATAGAGGAAATCCATAGCTTCCCATAAAGCACTATACAGACTCATATGACTGCATGGGTAAATTCTTCCAAACATTTAAAAAGAAATTGCCTACACAATTTTTCTACTGAATAGGAAATCATGAATACTTCGCAACTTGTTTTATAAGACAAGCATAACTTTGATATCAAAACTTGACAAGGACATTATAAAACAGGAAAATTATGGATGGGATAATAAAAGAATTATCTAATCAGACTTGAAGATTCATAGGTATAAAGGATTTTTATCCATTAGAAAGGTTTTTTTGCTTTGTTTTTTGTTTTGTTTTTCTTTTTGTTTTTGTTTTTCTTAAAATAATCTCAGCAATACAAGGAATCAAGAGAATAGGCAAAGCAGAGAGAAGTTCTGAACAGTGTCTATGGCTTCCCAGGTCCTTACTTCTTGCATTGGATGAGCTATAGGCTAAGCTGGAAAGATATGTTTTCTAAGGGAGGTGACCTCACACAACATGGATCATTTTAGGTCATGACACTTCTCTGTTGTATACCCAGCTAATTGTGTAACTTATATGACATTGTCATGGGAGCCATGTCCCATAACTTCATAGAACTTAATTTTGTTTCTCATAGACAATCCTGATTCATAGACATCTTGCTAAAAGCACTTCATAGATAAAGACTCACCTCCTAATAATTAATATTGTTTTTATTTACATGAAGTTTGTTTTCAATATGTTTACGGGGGTGGGGGTTCCCTGGTGGTATAGTGGCTAGGCTTAGGCACTCTCACCTCTGTGGCCTGAGCTCAATTCCCACTCAGGGAACCAACCAAAAAAAAATGTTTACAGGGAGATTAGCATAGGTTACCTGCCCTTTTTCTTTCCTAGAAACATCCCCTGAGATTTTCCAGAGAAGAAATTAATTGGAGACTAGCTATTTAAAGTCTTTTCTACTGAGAAGTCAATAAATCTCATAAACATGGCTGCTATAATACTAAATAAACTATTATCAAATAGAATCTGCAATATGTAAAAAGGCTAATAAATCATAATGTTGATTTAACATTTGAAAATTAATGTAACTTATCATGTAATAGAATAAATGAGAAAAATCATAATTTGCATAGATGCAGAATAAGCCATTGACAAATCAATATTCATTATAAATTATCAGCAAACTAGAAATAGAAACTTTTATCACCTGAGCAGGATATCTACAACTAACATAATACTTAATGGTAAGACCTGAAATCTTTTCTCTTAATATTGGGATTAAGGCAAGGATGTTCACTCTCACCACCTCTATTCAACATTGAACTTGATGTCCCAGCCAGGACACTGAAGGAGAGAGAGGGAGAGAAAGAAAGCAGGCATATATATATTACAAAAGGAAAATAAAATTGTTACTGCACGATTATGTATGTAGAAAATCTGAAATAATCTAAAAATAAACTATTAGAATGACTGTGAATTTAGTAAGGTCAAAATATCATATGATACAGAGTCACTATCAAAATTGAATTACACATTTTTGCACTGAATCAATTGAAGAAATTAATTTTTATTTCAATTTACAATAGTTACAAAAACATCAAATACCTCAAAGTAAACCATTTGCAATATTTACAATATTTCTACATGGAAAACTATAAAATATTGAGAAAAGAAATTAAAGAAGTTTTAGTAATGGAAGTATAAACAATGTTAATGAAACAAAAACAGTATTTTAAAGATCAATATTTTTAATTTGCTCTAAATTTATTTATAGAATCAATGTAATACCAGTCCAAATTCTAGCACTTTTTTTTGAGAAAATTAATAAGCTGAATCTAAAATATTTATGGAAATAGAAAGGACAAAGACTAACCAATAGTCTTTACAAAGAACAAGTCAGAAGGCTTATACTACCAGATCAAGACTCACAATAAAGCTAAAAAATTAAGAAAGCAATATTTGCACAAAAATAGACTAATGAAATAGAAAGAGGAGTTAAACTGTGGGTATTTTTCTCTAGAGGCAAACTATTCCTGCCCCAGTATCTATCCCCCACCCAAGCTCATTGCCCCACTCAAACTAGACTGTAAGCTTCATGTCTTGAGGAAGAGGGGCCATAGACAACTCATCAAAAGAAGCATACAAAAAAAAGAGAGAGAAAGGTTAGTTATTGACTTTTGAGTTTCCAAGGACAAAAATTATGGCATAAAATTTAGGGTTGAAGGAATATTTGCTTAGCTAATCTCTTCCATTCCTTACTCTCTCCAAACTCATTGAAAGGAAGAAAAAAAGAAAACAACAACACAAAGCTCAGTATTAAGTGTGAAGAAAAGGAATCACAATTGAAGAGAAGGCAAAAGAGTTAACTGCTGGTGAGGCATGCTGAAGAGAGATTCAGTATGCTAAATTAGAGTAGGAAAGAACCCCCCAGGAAAAAAAATGTACATTAGCTAAGAATGGAGAGACCAGTGCCCTACCTCCTGTCTGGTTATCTTGAGAAAGTTCCATAGTGTTGTTTTGATACTGTACAATTAGAAATTGGACTAGAAATATCTGAACTGAGTAACTAGGCAGATGGATTCTAAACCACCTCACAGACAAGATGGGGTCATAGGATTGAACTAACGTTTTTCTTGGTGTGATTGAAAGCATTTGAGAAATGACCTCAAGAGCTGACAGACTTTCTTGGCCTAAGACGCAGTGTGAATTCTTTGGAAAGGTATGAGATCAAAGACATCTCATCAGATGTAAGCACGGAAGGTGATACCAGCAAAGACCAGAAAAGGAAAATGTTAATCTCAGTTTATGCTAGCTGTGGATAGATGTTAATTAAGAATCAGATGTATTCCCCAAAGTCATGACATGACTTAAGCCCTTTGGAGCTTAGCTGAAACCCTGAGTGGAAAAGATGTATGAAATCATTTTAAATATAATGTCATTATACCTGAAAAATGACTAAAGTTAAGTGTGTGTGTGTGTGTGTGTGTGTGTGTGTCATCAGGCAGAATGTGAGCCTAAGAAATACATTTAGTTCAGTTATGGAAAAATAAAGCCATTTTCCCAGACACCTGAGTATGTGATTTGCAAGCTCATAGCTAATAAAGCAACACCAAAGTTTTCAAACAGGATGGCTGGGCAGGGTAGCCTGGAGTGAACCATCTATATTCAGTTCTTTTAACATAGCCTGCAAGGCACTGTTTGAATAGGGAGACATTATTCAAATTCCGTTCGGTAGAACACTAGTTCCATAGGATATGAATTGATGTTAGGAAAGAAACAAAGTTGTAAGGTGTCTCCAGTGCCAGATTCTGAAAGCATGTCTATGTGAATATTTCATGTAACTCTCCAAAAGAGATTATTTGATCTAGCAAACCAGGAGCAAGCCCTTTCTTGAAAGGGGCTCAGGGCTGTACAGCACAATGCTGCCACATGTGCCAGAACCCGCTCACATAAGGTCACACCCCTTCATGGGGTTGCCCTTGTCATTTACAAAGCTGTTCTCTTGCTCATCTAAAGACAACTCTGTTTTATAGTCCACATATGAGTGAAATCATGCAGTTCTTTGTTTTTTCTGTCTGGCTTATTTCACTTAGCATGATATAAAACTGAAAGCAAAGAAAAAAAAGAAATGAACAAATAACCCATGGACACAATCAATAGTTTAATGTTTATTTGGGGATGAGTGGGTTAGGGAGGGGAGAAAGGGGAGGGGGTGGGAGAGGAGGAGGGGAAGCTAAATATAAGGTGATGGAAAGAGAAGTCACATTAGGTGGTGAACTTATTATACAACAAGCTGACAATGCACTGTAGAATTGTATGCCTGAAACCTATGTAATCCTTGCTAACAGATGTCACCCCAATAATAATAAAAAATAATAATAAAAAAAAATTATGATAGCAAAAAAAAAGACAACTCTGAAGGTCATTCCAACTCCAGAGCCCCCCATGGTTTGGGCCAAGGCTGCTTTGGGACCTGTATTACAACTCAGCTTCTCCTTTTATCCAATCCTGCTTCTTCCCCTCTTTTCTACAAGTGTTGGTCCCCAAAGTTCTTCTTAATAAAAACTTTGCAGTTTAAACTGAATCTCAGAGTCTGCATCCTGGAGAACCCGGTCTAAGATGTTCCATTTCCCGATTCTGTTTGCCCTCCAGAGCCTTTATTCAGAGTACCTAACAAGCACAGCATTTAAGAAACACATTTCAGATGCTGGTAGGTACAGATGTGAGTAAGTACAGGTGTAAGTAGGTGTGTGGGGCGTCAGGGAGAAGAGCCTGAGTCTTGCACATCAGCCCCTAAGCTCCTCTGAAATATTAAACTAGAGCAATTTTGAAATAGACCTAATTCTTAAAGTGTTACAGAATCCATGGTCTATTGAGGCAGATGGAGAAGATCTAAATATTATATGACCTATGCAAATACATTTTCTTTTTTTCTATAAAAATGCTTAAATCTGGGAGTTCCCTGGTGGTGTAGTGGCTTAAGGCTTCGGCGCTGGCGCTGTCAGTGCTGCGGCCTGGGTTCGATTCCCAGCCAGGGAGCTACCCACATACCAAAAAGCAAAAAAAAAAAAAAAAAAAAAAAAAAAAAAAAAAAAAAAAAAAAAAAAAAAAAAAAAAAAAAAAAAAAAAAAAAAAAAAAAAAAAAAAAAAAA